>CM061068.1:122541943-122582945 GCA_030762895.1 Sophora flavescens
CTGTCATTGAATATGTAGTGTTCTAAATTCTCTTTCTTTGACACTTAATAAGGTAATGGTTTCTATGAAAGAAGGTCCAGATAGCACCATATCACCTGCCGTGGAAGGTTTGTTAAGGGTTCATAAACAAGTTGTCAATGCCGACCTGATCCAGCAGACAATGGATCAGGTGCGGGATACCCAGTTGTTACAAGGCTTCCAGTGGCAGATACTCAAGCAGGGAGTTTGATTTGGAAGCAGGGATCCACTATAAAATCCTTTTAAGATGGCTATGTTTGCAATATAAGCATTCTTGGACCAGGTGTGTGCACATGCATTGTAAATTACATTAGGAAATATTGCTTGTGTTTGGAATCAACAAATTTCCCTTTTCAATAATATTTTATTTTGTATCTTCTTTCGCATATTTTACCGACTTGCATTGTGTCTTTGCTATTGCATATGTTATCAGTTTCAATAGATCCACCCTTCTCAGTTGCATTTTTATATTGCTATTCTTATAAGTATTATGAAAAGTTAGTTATGTGTTTTGTCAAGTAATGCATTTATATTTAGTGAACTAATATACAAGAAGCATTGACTTTTGGCATCCACGTTCGTGATTACCGTACCTAAATTATGTATTATTTACAACAGAACACTTGCCAATCTTTGCTCTGCGACATGATGGTGGTGTTGAAATACAAGGGGAATCTGCTGAAGTTCACAAGACAGTTGAGCTTATTGCACTTCATCTACGTAAGTTCTTGGTTGACTTCAACATAGTTTGAGTATTTGAGACACATGGAAGTCCTTTTTTTATTTTTCGTTGTTTTTTTTCAAATCTATAAGGTATGAAAGATTAAGAATGTATGTAGAGGAGTTATCTCATGAGATTCATTGTGTCATGACGAGTCATCAGTGAATATGTATTTGGGTGTGCCAGGCTGAGATTCCCACACAAATGGGATAGCAACTGCAACTCTGATATGGGTTAGACATGGAACTTTCCTTTGAAAGTAGGATGCAGAAGAACTTATCATCTTGCTTGATTTGGAGAACACTCCTCTGGGGAAGCTCAACTTTTGCATTAAACATATTTGTTTGATTGGAATATTGTACTAGCTAGGTTTCAAATGGGTTTGAAGAGAAAGGGATGAAAAATTATTTGGGATTGATTATTGGTTTAAATAAGAGTGCCAAATACAAAAGAAAATCATCACATAGCTTCCATATCTTTTTATAAACAAGCAACACTGTACGTCAGCACATGCAACATGATTATTGATATATAGCATTGCTATTAATATTCTCACTTTAAATGATAAAGCATCCAATAGTTCAAAATAGGTAATAAACAGGTAAGGTTAACGTCTGTTAAGTAAAACTTAGATGTTAAAAAGGAGGTGGTGACAGTTCTGTAATTATCAGGTTCATTTAAAGGACTTTTTACGTCAGTTGTTTAAACAACTGACGTAAAAAGTGACACGGTTCACCTTTTACATCAGTTGTATAAACAACTGACGTAAAAAGTGGAATCAAATTAGAACGTATACGTTACACATAAACCCGCGCGCCTTCCTTCTTTACCCTGCACTTTCACTACTCGCAGCCTTTCTTCTGCCCTAACCCTTGTCAAGCATCATGATCGGGACCGAGGTCTTCTCCACCACCACCGCTGCGAGTTCTTCTCCGCACCACCGCGACAGTGTTCTATGGTGAGTCATCTTCTCCCTACTCTTCTCTCCTCTCTTCTCTCTTCTCTATTATCTTCTATCTCATTTAAGGGTACTTTTCTTTCTCATTTAAGGTTCTCCTTCACTCTCCTTCACCACTGAGCTCTAACAGAATTCACTTTCCTTCACCATTGAGCCCTAACAAAAGCGACCGTATTCTATGGTAATGTCCTAATTTTGTGAACTGTGTGAAAATATGTCAGAGTCTTTATCTTTGTTTCTTCTTTCTGATAAGTGGTTTGTAAATAGCAATGTTGAAATAGTGATGTGGTATAAGTTGTGTTATTGTGTTTATCTCTGTTATATGTATGGAGGGTATTTTGTTGATAACCGGTATTTGATGGAGTTTGATAATGGTGATAGGGAATTTGGATTTGTTAAGGTTCATAAAACCAGTAGGAAAACCATGTGTTTGAAATGGTGTCTGGACTCTGATAAGTTATTTTCTACACTTTACATATGGCTTCTAAAGAGACTAATCTATTGTTAAAAAATTTCAAAACACGGTTGATAGTCCGAGAATATATGCAAAAAGTTCACTATAGAGAGGGATAAGAACCTCATTTTTTATGGAATGCCTAATAGTAATGGAATGTTCTGTTGTCCTTGTGTCAGGTGTTTGAATACGAGGAAATGTATTTATCTATTTATCTTTATCTTTAGTTATACATGTTAAAAAAAACATATTTTAATATTTACTGTTTCTGAACAGGCATACACATGGATCACTTGGACCCGCATTCACAGGAGGACACTATGGGACGTACCTGTGTAGGACACTATGGGGACTACGCCTGATGATACTGTAAGTTTACATGTTATATACTATCTTTTTTCTTTATTTATAATGTAAGTTTAAGTTCTTTATATATTCTTTATTTATCCTTGTTATACATAACCCTCTAATTTAACATTTTTTTGTCCAAACAGACATCAGAGTCTCGGAGGAAATGGGGTAGAGGAGCCACATCATTGAAGAAGTTAGAGAAGGCTAGGCAAAGTGGTCATCCTCTTGAGGTGTCCTTTGATGCTAAACTAAAGCCCTAGGGTCCCCGTGCTAGAGAATTTAAATCGTGGGTGATTCTACAAACCAAGCAGCACGTCAGCATCCTATACAACCATTGGAATGATGTTCCACAGAACGTTAAGGATCAGATTTGGGAGGCTATCACGGTGTAACACCCCGATTTTCGCTGCTTCGTAATATCGGTAATAAATATATAAATATATATTTTTATCCGAGACAGAGAAAATGATTTTGGATAAACCAAGGTCATTTCCTTGTTATACTTATTTTTATAAGGTTACGGGGAAGTTTTTGGTTGAAAATTCAGACGGAAAACCTATGCTGCGTTTTCTGCGTTTTCACTGACAGTAAAAGTTTACTGCTTAGAAGACCTAATTTTGAGTCGTGAACGAGATGAAAAATGTTTTTATCGTATTTACTACGATACTGGAAGTTTTGAAAATTTTGGTAAAAAAATAAAATATCATATTTGTTGCGGGCGTATAAGTCGAGATATCTCTAGGAAAAGCTTGCGCCAGATGAATCGAGGAGTCGGCAACATAGCAGAGATGATGGATTTGACCGATTTGCCGAGTATTTATGACGAGCTTATCCGAGTCATAATGGCCATAATGGCACATTTATGACAAAGTTAATTTTTCCTATGAAATGACCAAATTGCCCTTGTCTTTTTATGACAATTTCAAACAAATGCCATTGGAAAAAGTTGACCAACCCTTGCCCAAAACCCACGGCTCTAATTCCTTCTTCATTAAGTTTGGTTTCTTCTTCATTTAAATAGGTTGTCTTCTTCATTAAGCCATTTTTCCATTTTCATGTTCTTTTGCTCCAAAGAGTTCATAATTCGTCAGATTTTGATTGGCAATTCTGACCAGTTTCTATTTTGAATCTCGAAAAACTTTCAACATGAAAGTTTTTCATATTTCTCTCTTCTTTCCAACGATATAAAGATATTCCAAAACGGATAAGTATGTTGAGAGATCTACCCAAAATACTCAAACTGTTCTAAACTCTAACTATGTCCATCTTTCTCTTTAAGTTTCTTAAGAACTCCATAAGAAAACCTTGAAGAACATCATCCAAACTTTGTTTTCTTGGATCATCAAGAGGTAATAACTTATTCTCTTGTCATTTAAATCATTTCTCTTCATCACTTTTCTAGATCTATGACTTAAATCCATATGTTCTTCATTTGTTCAAAGTTCATGGAGCTAGATTAAAAAATTCATAACTAATTATAGAAAAATCCTTTTGACATGAAACCAATTGCTATGATCTTATAATCATCTCTATTTTCATCATCTAGAAGCACAAGATCATGAGAAATTTCTTTCCCTAAAATCTGGACTGGGCCGAACCTAGGTTAACTTTGTGTTCTTAGGGTTTGTTTCAATTTCATGTCTTGATTCATGATTATATCTTGATAGTTCTTGTATTCAAGTATATAGAAGATCAAAAATCAAACTTTAACCTATTGATCTCATCAAAACCGAAACCCTAGGTATGAGCACCTGTTGGTTTTATGATTCAAAAGTTGTTTGTAACACTTGAATCTAACTCTAGGTTTTGTATGTTGATTAAATCCAAGAGTTTAGAAATTTTAGATATTTCTAACCCCAAACTCAGCCCTTGGCCGAAACCCTAGTTCTTGGAACTAGATGAGTTTTAGTTCATGTTCTTGGTTCATAATCTTGGTTTAAGTGCTTAATCATGTTTAAGTTACTTATGGATCATAAATCCTTAAGTTAACAAAATTTTAACTTTCCTAACCTAGAAAAGTTGTTGAGGCCGAACCTTAACCTCCATGAGTCAAGTATGTTTTGTTTGATTTGATTTATTTTGGTTGCAATTCATTATGAAGGAATCGATCGGGTTGGTTTGACCTAAAGCCGACGGAGGAAGCCGGATCAAATCGGGAGATTATTTGAAACCGTTAGTTCGAGTCTTCAAGAGGTAAGGGGAGCTTACCTGATGGATTTATCTCAATAACTATTTGTTTCTAGTGTGGTTTATATGATTTATATGTGGTTGTGATTATTTGTTTATGTGGCTTACGTTGTGTTGTTTATCTGTGCATCGGTGATTAATCTGCTTTTAATTGATTTAATTATCTGCAGTAGTATGTTATGTTGCTATGATGCATGATCTGCCTGGTGATATAATTATGGTGATGTTGTTGAATGTTGTTTGAGAGGCCTGACAGTGGTCAGTGCACAACCGATTAATCAGATAAAAGATTTAATAAGCTGTGAAAATTATATTCAACGTTTTATGGGGAATGTTGGAATATAATAGTGGTGGAAAATATTATTTTGAAAAATAACGAGTTTTTGAGAAATACTATTATTTTAAGGATTTATTAGTGTAAAAGAAATTTATGAGTCACGGTGAGAGCGTAACCGTGAAAAAATTTTTGTACTGCTAATTTTTACGCAAGAAATTCCTAAATATTATAAAAAGTTATTTTGTGAAATTAATATTCAAAAATACTTTATAAAAATAAAAATAATAAAATAATAATATAAAATGAAAAGTCAAAGTTTGACTTTAAAAATATTTTCTTGGAAAATGATAAATGATGGCAAGTTTTGAAATTATTTATGGTGAAAGTTTAAAAAATATCAGTACTTGTTTTGAGAAGAAGTTTAATCTGAATTGATTTAATTTTTATAGTTGAAGTTTCAGTAAAAAGTTTTTGATGATTGGACTTTTTATAAGCGAATTTCAAGTAGAAAAGATTTTCTGTAAATGAGTTTACTCAATGACGTATTTTCGGTAACTTGGATAAGTTACGGAGATATTATTTTGGATATGTTTTCATAGACGATAAACGACGTAAACGACGTAAACGACGATATAGAACTTAGTAACCGAGATGTCGGGGTACTAGTGTTCTTATGACGTTATCCTATTTTGGATTTGTGTTTCACGGACAAAAACGATGTAAAACGATGATATGGAACTTAGTAACCGAGACGTCGGGATACTAGTGTTCTTATGATGTTAAAGACTTGGTGTCTAGTAGGTAGACTGTGTGTCTACTTCACGACGTAATAAACGACGGTAAAAGATTTATGATGTTTTCTATTGCCACGAACCTAAGACTGATTGCAAGGTTTAGGGTTTTGTGACTAATCACTCGGACTGCGTGTCTTGTGTTGTTAATGAAAGACTTTAAGACATTGAAAACTACGTTGGTCGTAAGCTTTTGAGCTTTGGCAAAGGAAAGATTACACACGAAGAAAACGACGAGAACAAAATATTTTATATGCATGCATTGGCAGACGTGCCCACGATGTCCTATGTCGGATACCTTAATGATAGGGTATTTTGGCTACGAAGTTATGTCGGATACCTTGATGATAGGGTATTTTGACTACGAAGTTATGTCGGATACCTTGATGATAGGGTATTTTGGCTACGAAGTTATGTCGGATACCTTGATGATAGGGTATTTTGGCTACGAAGTTATGTGTGGTGCTTTAATGAATAAAGTATTCCATGCCACGAAGTGCCTAATATATTTGGCTATTGAGCTTGATCAACTCATTTACGTGGTGTTGTGGGATCTCCGGAGATTAGGAAAAAGTTAGATGATATATTGAAGTGCTCATGCATAGTTTTCCAACGTTGATGTTTGGGGTGTGAAACCCATTGATAAATTGTATGCTATAGTATGGATGCTTATGTTGTTATAACATGAAATTGTACATGTGCCTTCTTTTGTGTGAGCATTTAGTTATTTTGTTAAATCCATATATTGGTGTCTCACCCTTACAACACATATCAGAGACGTACGAGGGGTATGATCCCTACAAGAAGAGGAAGGCTGTCTAGTTGGAAGCATGCTGTGCTGCTCCAGTTGGCGGTAGTGTCTGTTAGTTACGACCAGCTTAGGTCCTATTATGTTTTGAAGATAAAACTGATGTTGATTTGGGTATGAAAATATATGAGGCAGTATAGTTGTAAGATTGTGTTGTTAAGTGTGATTTGATTAAGTTGTTATTGTTATAAGGTTAAAAAGAAAATAAAAATTATCACCATATTTTCAAAATATGAACGTTGAGAAAACATTATTTTCCGAAAGTAACCAGCAAATTAAGTTTTATTTCCGCAAACGGGTAACCATGTGATGACCCGAGTTTAGGGTGTCATATTAGTGGTATCAGAGCTGGTCGAGTCTTTCGGGAATGTTGGGAAATAGGTCTGTTAGGTTTTTGTTGTGTGATCTCTGGTCGAACCTTGTTTGAATTGTTTCTTGGTTGAAACAATGTGTGTTGACACACAAGTAAGTGTTTTTTTTTTGTGGGTTCTGATTGGGTTGAGACCTTGTGAGAACTCAAGTTTCGTAAAGGGTACTTATGTTCATGTTGATACATTCGTTTATCCCTTAGGACGGTATCAGACATTTGAATAAGGTACCTGTCATTGAAAGTTTTTGGGGAAAATTTTCTGAGAATGTCCCAAGTTTGTACGGACAGACGGATGTTGAGTTTCTGATTGATCTAGTTTCTATATTTAGCTAGATCTCAACCGCTTTGTGTAGCATATCTCAAACGAAGTTAGTTGGGTTAGACTTCAAGAAATGGAATGTTGGTCCGTTTCTCGATAAGTTAGTCATCATCTCATTGATGATGTTCTCGTTTACTCTAAGAGTCACGAGGAGTATGAGAGACTTCTGTACCAAGTGTTACAGATCCCTCACAAGGAGTTGTTATATATTCAAAGGATCGACTTGAGAACAAGTTACCACCAGATTGGAGTAAGGACTTATTAAAGATTTTGTACTGTAAACTCAGCTTATGAGGAAATATCAACTGTTCGTGTGTCTGAGTGATTGACTAAGTCATCAGAAATCGTGCCGATTCAGGGTGACCACACTAAGTGCGTCATAAAAGACCATTGTGCTTGTGAGAAACCAAGGCGAATAGATTTAAATCTTCAACCTTAGATGAGGGTCTCGGGATTCAGAAAAATTGTTCCTTATGGACAAATTACTTTTCAAATTCCTATGGTTGTATTAGACAATCATAGCGGTACATTTTGTACAGGTTAAATTCATTTTCTGACCTTGATTTAAAATATATCCTGACTTTGGTTCTGACAGTCTGGATATTTTCATACTTCTTTGGAAATGTATTATGAGTATTTCTTGAGTTATGTGACATATATGAATTCTTGATGATAGAAGTTTCTTAATGAGACTTAGTCGATTCACTTTTACTTTTGGTGGAAGTGATCCAGTCTAAATTTTGTCGGACTGATGTTCTTTTAAATTGTTGTGTAGTAAAGTTCTTGTGAAGGAAGAAACTTTATTAGACTCATGTTTGTAAACTTGTATTAGCTATGCATTTTTACACTCACGAACCTATTAAAGAATCTTTTTACATATTGGACACTTGTATCTATCAGATTGGTCAAATTATTCTTTGTGCTTTCTTGTGAAAGCAAAATCAAGAAATTTCTTGTCTTGAAAACCTATTTTCAAAGTATTGGGAGTAGGTTGATGAAGTCGACATCTTTTTACATGCTTAGGTTCACTGTGTAATGGAAAAACCAACAGAGGCGTGTATCAGAGGACTGATCCAACGTGATAAAGAATTTTCCAACATCATTCTGAGCAAGGCTTACTTCGAGTGTTGGGCTAAAGTTACATCTAGTGTTAAGATCCAAGTTGAAGTTAATGTTCAGCTTATCATCCTAAGTTAGATGGATAAAGAAGAATGGAATTGACCCTTAGAAGGTTAGCTGAGAGTAAGTGTAATACCTAAGCATGACAAGAGGTGAATGGATTTTATTGAGGTGTAGATGTGATTAGTAATATGAGAATTTTCAGAAGTAAGATCAGTAAGTAAGATGATTACGGTATATTTTGTTATGATCGAGGTAGAATTTGCTAAAGGAACTAGGATAATGATAAAATGATCATCGTTAATATTTAATCGTATGATTGGAAGAAATTACAGCAAGATGTGTATGATGGTTTTACCTAAGTTGAATGTGAACGGAAAAGAGAAGTTCTTGAGTAAAATTAAGTTGATAGGAAAGTTCGAAAGCTAAGGATTAGATAATTCTATTCTATCATCCCTTTTGGTTTAATTGCATTAAGATATGCAATGAAGTTATTTTGAGGATGAAATGTGTATTTAACTCTATTAATTATGTGTTTTTGTTTAAACAGGCTAAGGCGAAGATGGGTGGGCAGAATCAAGTTAAGAACGTCCACACCCACACCTTGTCTCAGGGTGGGTACGCCACTAGGATTGACGAGATGATGGCGGAGAAGCTTAGGGTGAAGCAGGAGGAGTTGGCTGTGAGGATAGCAGCTGGAGAGGTGCCTGAGGGCACACCTCTTGATCCTCCGTCTCCTAGCCCGTGCGAGGATGTTTGGTTGGCCAACCGAATGACAAAGAAAGGCTCTTTTAAAGCTGAAGCCACTCGCGATGTGGCAGATAAGATTGTAAGTAACTACCTATATGCATTTATAGTTGATATTTGTTTTTGGTTGATATTTTTAAGGAACACATTTCTCTTACATGTTTTTTCAATTCTTCATTGTAGATGGAGCATAAGGAAAAATGCTCCCAGGGCTTATTCGTCCCTTCTCGACGTCGGGACATATTACTCACTGCTCTAGGCAAGGACGACCATCCTGGTTGGGTGATCGGTGTTCCAGAGACGGTGGGCATCAAAGAATATTATGGCAAGTCTACTTCACGAAGACGGGTCGTCGATGAGGCTGCACTTACAGAAACCATTACACAAAAGCTCATTTCCGACCCTGTCATTACAGACCAGCTGATGAACCGTTTCTTATCCAACCCAGATTTCAAGCAGACACTTCAAAGGCGGGTAAGATTTCCCTCATGACTCGGTTGTTCTCGATTGGTGAGGATTATGCGCCCGTGCTTTTTCAATGGGAGTTGGAGCATGATGGTTGACTGGCACGCCCACTTCATGAGCATGAGCTTGGATTTATATTCAGTGGTGACGGTATTGGGTATTTTATGCTTTGATGGCCAGCAACTATCCACCACGGTTGCGAGTCTTTGGTCGACGTCAATATGCTTTATAATTATATAATTAATTCAATTTATATATTTTATTTTGAATTTTATGATTTACTGTATTCGTATCGTAGGCATCTCCATCGACTTCAACTCGAGAGGGGTGACAACCTATTCGGCTTATTAGAGCCCTACTCCCTTCAGCCTGAATTCTTTGACAATAAAAAAGAAGCCACATCGTACTTAACGAGATTACTGAGAGGTGATCGCAAGGAGCTATATCTGGCACCGTACATAATGAACAACCATTGGTAGTTGCTCGTAATTCATCCTGCCAGGCATACTGTCATCTTCCTATGCTCTCTCCACGGGGACCCGCCACGGGAGGTGGTGGAACCTATCAGTAGGTGAGTAATTAATCTTCTATTTAATTTAAGATTTAACATTTGTTTTTATTTAACAAACATGATGAATTGGTTAATTGAAATGAATATTCTGTTTATGATAGTGCGCTCAAGACTTGTTGTTTGAGTTGTGCCAACGGGAGGAGTAGGACTCCTAAGTCTAAAGGAAATCCTGATTGAATTATTCTCAAGGTTGGTAGTTTAAATAGTATATAATATTAGAATTACTAATTACTAATTCCAAATATATATGTTTATTTAACTGACATTAAATTTCATTTCTTTCGTAGTCTCGATATCAGCTAGACGGTTGGTCGTGTGGATATTATGTGATGCAACATATGCTGAACATCGTCTCTGCATCTATTACGGAAGGATGGAAAAGGGTAATAATACTTAATTAAACAACTTATTTAATTATATATTATAGTTTTCATTTTCATTGCGTTAATTAATGTTACCATCATTTATTTGAACGTGTGCAGGCTTTTAACAGCGACCAATCTTCTCTAAACAAAAAAGAGTTCAAAGACTTGAGGACGCGGTTTGCAGAACTTTTCTTCAACTATGCTAAAGAGAAAGGATTTCCCGCAAGTATACCTCAAGAGTATATAGAAGATGTGTAGTTAGTAATTAGTATAGAAACTTATATGTAGGTGTGTAGTAATTAGTATAGAAACTTTTATATATATATATATATATATATATATATATATATATATATATATATATATATATATTATTAATGAAATTTAAGTGAAATATTGGACTGTTACTAGACTGTTTATTGGACTAGACTGTTTATTGAATGCAGAGATAGCTGAGGGAAGGGATATATTGTAACAGAATTTAAAAAAAAACAGCATTTAACGTCAGTTGTTTAGTACAACTGACGTTAACGTCAGTTTTCATAGAAACCGACGTTAAAAGTTATGCTTTTAACGTCTGTTTTATCAAGGGAACTCTACCCCTTCCAACAAGCTCTTATCTTCACTCATTTTACCTTTTTATTTTTATGAAAACCCTTTTTTTGTTTACTCTTTTGATTTACCAATTTCTGATGAAAATTTGTGTGGTTTTTCAATTATCTTTTCCCTCTTTTCATTTCTTTATCTAATTTAGAAATCCACTCTTTTAAAACTTCATGTTTACAACCCTTTGGTTAGTTTTAAAATTCCACTCTTTCCACTAACTCTTTCTCTGTTCCCCTTTGTTTTTTATCTCACTTTTATTTCCTCCTCTGGTCATTCTCTTCCCTGGCACTGTCTGGAAATGTCAATTGAATGAAACAACTGACGTTAAAAGTGTACTTTTAACGTCAGTTTTGTAATCAACTGACTTTAAAACTGAATTGATGTAAAAAGTTATACTTTTAACGTCTGTTCTAATAACGTCAGGATTTTTCAGACGTCAAAAATCAATTTTGATCGAAGTAAAAAACACTTCCTACACTAGTAATTTCTATGCCCAACAGATTTGACCATTATCCTTTTAAATTAATCACTTCCTCTACTCATTGTAAGATTTTGAACTTAACGGTTCAACTGAATTTAGATTTTAGTTCAATCTTGCTGCTATCTGCACTTATTGGATTTCAAACCATTATGCATCTCTTCTCCGTTTTAGTTAAGGATAGCAACATGAATAATTGTTTTTGAGATGGAAAGCTATGTTTCCTGATTTAAAGCAACGAGTTTTCTAATTAATAGTTGCAGGTTCGATGCTTTATTTTTTTCAATTGAATATGTTCTAAGTATTAGATTGGATGTGTTATCTATTTTCTCATTTACATTAATGTGTACTTGGAATATTATATGCTCTTAAATCTGTACAAATTTTGATAAAAAGGTTATTTACTACTGTTTCATTTAAAGTGACAAATAAGTCTTCTATTATCTTTTACCGTTTCACACAAATATTATTTTTTATTATAATTTCATTTATTGTCAACTTATTGCCAATTTCATTCTAAATTTCTAAAAAATTGCAACAACCGCGCAACGTGCGGGTCACAATCTAGTATTAATAAATACATGAACGCATGCAACTTTTTTTGTGTATTAACTTAGACATGATTTACTAACCATTTGAATATCCCTTAAAAAATACATTAATTCATAAATGCATTAATTTACATAAATTAATATGTATAAATTTAACCTTTTTGAGTCACTAGCCATTAATAAATACATGTATTTACACAAATTATAAATATATATTTTTTAACAAATCCTCGTAATCCTTTAAATTATTAAATTGTAATATACAAATCTATTAAAAGTATGGACATTTAATGCATTTAGGGAATACATGTATAAGTGAATTTACAAAAAAAAAATCTCTATATTAAACTGGACATGATTGCCTAACTGTCCTAGTCTTTTCTCCCTCGAAAATACATCCATTAGGGAAAAAATATATATGTGAATTTATAGAAATTTTTTTTGCATTTACTTGGACATGATTGCCTAACCAGTTAAGTCGTTGCTCCTTATGTAACACCTCCTTGGACATTACTTTGTAAACACGTGCGGAAATAAATAAAAAAGAAATTATGCTAGTTGCTTTCGAAAATTTATTATCTTTAAGTCAGAAAAAATTAGGTATAAAAATTTTTCTTTCGATATACTTCGAAAAAGTGATACATACATCACAATAGTGAAACCACATTTTTCTCAACAACGTACATAAACTAAATTGATTCATAAATCAAACCATGATAAAATATAAGTTTTTTTTTCCGAAATTGTTGTCATTACTGAAATTCCAAACCATATAAGGTTTTTCAAAATCACCTATATCAACTTTTCTCAAAAGTATACACAATCCAAAGAAGAATCCTAAGCTGGTCACTCTACGAGACATCTACTGGAAAGACCTTTATAATTCTCACCATTATCACTAGCTTCTCTAAGGATCGGAATTAATATCCTCAAGTGAAGCAAAGAACTCCTCTGCAACCCCTGTATTCATGTACCAAGGTACAACAACCAAACTAGAAAAACATATACATGCAAGAGTGAGATGCCAATATATGGATTTAAACACGATAACTAGATGCACGACACCCAAAACATCATATAACATATATAGTTTTAACAACATAAATATTCAGAAATCAACAAGTAGTTCATCAATGGGTTTCATACCCGACAGTCATTGTCATTAAAAATAATGCATGACACTTCAATATTCACCGTCTAAAATTGTGTACCTAATCTTTGGAAATCCCAACTTCCATTCAATAACATCAATTATTTGGCCCGTCAAGGTTCCGAGTTCCAAGTATTTAAGTAAGTAACTCGGTAGGACATCAGCTCCAACCATCATTGTAACATAATTTACATGAACTCCAATGATAGAATCCTCACAAGGCATCCTCTCAAAACTCTCAAGGGTGTAAGCTTGTGTCTACCCTTAAAGCATTCCTGAAAGCAAGCACTAGCATAGGATTGAGCCTCTAATGTCCAAACTTGAAGAACATGCATGTAAAGATCAAAAGAACTTATTTAAGGTTGAAATGGGGCCAAGGAAAAGGGGGGATAGATGAAGGGATGAGCATGTTATAAACCCAAGCAAATAGACGAGTAATGGGGAATAAATTCTAACCAAGCATGAGAAACGCAAATTTGAAAATTAATCAAGAATTTGCATTAAAGCCCAATGAGACCCAAAAACATAAAAGTTTTCTATGAAGCTAATAATGGTCATAGCAAACATCCAATAAAGTCAAGTACAAAGCTATCATGAGTGTCTTAAAATTGATTTATGACAAATACATCATCAACAAGCTTGCTAGTTCCAATATTTGTAACCAATCGGCAATAGCTCACTCCTATATTTAGAGTACACATGTAGTTAGTTATAGATTGTAGTTACATCTATACAATAGCAATTATTTTGCAACAATTTCTTCAAAAATGAATTAATATATATTAAACAGACTTTAGTGGAGTTACGATAGTACGTGGTCCTCTAGTAATTAC
Source organism: Sophora flavescens (assembly GCA_030762895.1). Classification (NCBI taxonomy): domain Eukaryota; kingdom Viridiplantae; phylum Streptophyta; class Magnoliopsida; order Fabales; family Fabaceae; genus Sophora; species Sophora flavescens. The sequence continues at coordinate 122,556,083 of CM061068.1, forward strand.
ATATATGATAGGTGCATTTAGAGATAGATAAAGTGGATGTGAGTCTTTATAGCTTTTGAAACTGAAATTTCCCTTCATCTATTTCTCAAGGGAAATATTGATGAATAAATATTTGCATTGGAATGATTTGGCGTTGCTTTCGGAAGGGAGCATCTTAACTCTTCAAGATCAATGTGTCCATGTTCTTTCCCCATCCTATTGAGAAATTCATGAAATATATTAGTAATTAGTGCCCTGTCTAGTAATATCTTGGGAACAAATAATGTTATGCAAACAAAAATTTAATTTTTTTGTAACGCAAACAATTTGTATTAGATATGAATATAAGGGTTACTCTAACCCAATACATCGGAACACTCTAAATTCCAGAAAACTATATCAATAGTATACAAAAATCGAAATTAAGTCTAACCATGTTGCAGCTCATACTAACCTTCTTGAGAAGTAAAACCCCACACAGCATAGGCATCACAAGAAAGACTATAAGCCACATCCAACAAGAAAGCACAAGAAAAGATACCCGAAACAGATTAAGTCCAAGAACCACTAGGAAAAAAAAGCACTACTTAAAATTACAAGTAGTATACAAGAAATACTGACATTGGACTGGCTTACTTGCTTTATCAGGGGAACATCTCATAAGCATTAAAAATCATTGCTTTCATGGTCTTTAGCCAGTCTATTGAGAAATTCTTGAATTATAATAAAGTTCTTAGTCTAACATTAACTTGAGAGAAGAGTTAGTAGTGTTGTACAAACATGAACGTACCTCGATTCATTTTTCTAGAATGTTGCTAAAGCCTCATTCTTTGATAGCTTCAAAGATCACTTCAACGAACGCACATCTCGGTGCTTCAAGGTTCACTTCCATTGTATGTTTGCTCCTTTTTTCTTTGTCCCATTTACCTCTACCTGTTTTCTTAATTTGCCCTCTCACATGCATTCTTTTTCTCAATCTTAAGTTTCACCTCCCTGGCTTTCGAAACCTTGAGTTTGCTCTCTTTATTTGTAAGGCCAGAAGAATAAACTAGCTTCTTTCGACGTGTTTCAGTGCTACTATTATCTGAGCGTACTTGCCCGTTTGAAATAGATATCATTTTCCAGCATCAAAACCTTCTTTTGTGTGCTTAAGGATATTGTGGGAATCATTCACTAAGTCATCTTACCTTTCACTCAACATCTGATAAGTACTTATGGATTCTGGAAACGGCGTGACTTCTGGTTTTAAGGTTTTATGAAAAGTACTTTCTGAACTCTTGCTGCTTATTGACATAAGACAAAACTTTGTTGCAAGAGACATAAATGCGAGCTAAAAATATAGGAAGAAAGCATAAAGTTTTGTGCGGCCACGCTTCAACTTTTTCTATCACGGGGCAATTTTGTAAAAGGTTTTGATTTTCAATTTACCTTGAAAGACAGTCAGAAACATTTTGAGTGAGGAAAACTCCTATAACTGAGTCAACCACTGACTTATCCACCTTGAAAAGTGTCTATCTCCTGCTAACAGGTCATTCGCAAAAAATAGAGAATAATGAAAGTGTTACATTATTATATCAAATTGTGCCGTATGAAAATCCAGTAGGAGAGCTCCATATTTTGAGTCCAAACGACCAATGTTCCCTTTCAATCAGAAACATGTTTTGAAAACCCTCAGAAGGCCAAACAACTGATGTGTCAGGATACCCTATAGTTGGGGCCTAACATTGTATCGAATTTCATGATAGATGAGATAATTGATAAACTAATATAACTCAACCTAAGGGAGAGCAATGCATCCAAAATGGAATAACAAATTGCACAAATTGTGTATAAGGGACATGGTATAGTTGTACCTCATGAGGCATTTGAATTTGAAAAGAAACATAAGCTAAGACCTAAAGTGGATCTTGACCCAGAAACAGAGAGAATCTGGAAAGTTTTGACGGGCATGGAATGAAGTGAAGGGCTTGAGGAAGTGATAGTGAAAAGTAAAAGTGGTGGGAGGAGGAAAGAAAACTTTATCATGGACGATCTGATTCCTTCACTGCCCGAATGTGTCTTCTTCAAGATAAACTACATACATTTTGGCCCAAATATTGAATATCATGAACCCTTGATACTATATGAATCAATTCTTCACCACATTAAAAACTCTTTATTTAATGACCTATGAAAGAAAATAAGAGTTACATGCATACCATTTCTAGTTAAAGAAAGACATTCAAGAAAATAAAGAGGAAAAAGGCATTTGCCTTCACAATCAGTGTACTTACAATTCATAGAAAGTCAACACAATTTAGCATGGCAGGTAGATATATCACTAGCTAACAAAATGATTCCTAAGTGGTAAGAGATGTCAGATGTCAGATGTCAGATGTCAGTGCCATTACCCTATCTGTGAACCCTATGAAGCCCCCTACTTAAAACAGTGAAAAAAATTTCCTACTAGTGAAAAATCTTATTTATAATTTGATATAACGATGTAACACTTTCATTATTCACTTTTTTTCTAATGATTTATTCATTTATCAACATATGTTAATTAATAAAATTACCTATGCAGGAGATAGACGCTTTTCAAAGTGGAAAGGGTCAGTGGTTAACTCGGTTATAGGTGTTTCCCTCGCTAAAACTTTTCCTGACCATCTTTCATGCTAAATTGAAAATCAAAACCTTTCACCAAAATGTCCACTGGTAGAAAAAGATGAAGTGTAACCCCACAAAAACTTCATGCTTTCTTCTAGTCTTTGCAGCTCTGCATTTATGTCTCTTGCAACAAAGGTTCCTCTAGTCCTTTACACATTCTTCTGGCCCTACAAGTAAAAGAGAGAAAACTCAAGGTTTCGAAACCAGGGAGGTGAAACTTGATATTGAGAAAAAGGATGCAGGTGACAAGACAAATTAAGAAAACAAGTAGAGGTAAATGGGACAAAGAAACAAAGGAGCAAAGATACAATGGATTAACTGGACCATGAAGCATTGAGATGAGATTGTGAATACTAGCTAGATAGTATGCATGCAAGGAAATAAATCAAGTTGTAACATCATAACTCGTAATTAATGGATGTTAATTTTACAAAAGAAAACAATTAACTTCATAATTCACCATTAATCTTCACCAAAATAATAATAATATTGTTGGAGCTATTCTCGGGTTGCATTTGACAGTAAAAAATTTCAGGATGCTAAACTCTTCAATGGAAGAGGACATAGGTCTATTGGACTGATTTCCAGAGAGAGAAGTGGAAGAGCAAATCAAGTTCATGATAGATCTCAACTGCAGTCTCCTATTGTCAAATCTGATCTTATTTCTTCTATGCCATATGTAGTATAATGTGTTTAAGACAGCAGCCAGAATAACATCCTTTGCTTGAATACTCCAATTCAAATTGCAAACAGCCAAGACTGATTGGATAGATGATAAATCAATTGGAGAGCTGATCAAAGCACAAAGCCAGTTCCATAAGGAGACAGCAAAAGGACAAGACAGAAAAATGTGATGACTAGATTCTGTCTCCTTGTAACACATACTACGAAACAGAAATCATTCCTCTAGCTTGCAAAGGATTATCTGTAGGCATCTTATCATGTAGCAACCTCCAAGTATTAAAAGATTTGGATGGAGGAATAAAAGGACTCCAGATCCCCCACAATTGGCATCCTAATATTTATGAGGTTTACACAAAACTTGGGTGCACTAAAAAAAGATGAGAAATATGAAGATAGTGTAAAGGACGACATTTGGAGGTTCCTTGAATGCAAAAATCTGGTTTTGAGATGCGTAGTCACTTGATCTTTTCCTTTAGCTATATGAGATGAATGAATTTGTCATTTGATAATTGTTATCTCAAATGCCTATTGTTTGGATTCATAGAAAACAATAGGAAAGAAAATGGGTTAAATCTACCATTTTCTCGTGTTTGGAAGAAGCTAATGAGAAAAATAAAAACTAGTGTGAGTCATACCAAAAATTTTTCTTTGCCACACTTTAAAGAAAATGGAGAGAATGGGAAATACTGCGTGATGGGCAAAACACTGAGAAGAAACACAAATCTAAAAAACAAAGCACCCTCAATGACAACTAATACATCAATTTAAAAAACTAAAAAATTTCAAACAGAAGATAAAAAGCTCAAGTATGTAGACTCACCCTGTGCAGCTGATACAAACCATATGGGCAGTAACCCTAATTCACAGCATAGGCATCATGTAACACCCTGTATTTTACTGTTTTAAATAACATTAATACATATAAATATGTTTATAAATTTATTTGAGTCTTATAAAATTATTTTAAATAAATGGAGGTTATTACTCAATCCTACTTGACTGTAGGAAGCTACGATTAAAATTTAGGTTGGAAAGTCAGGCGAAACCCGGCCCTCGAATTCCATTGACAGTATAATAATAATGCTCAAAAGACCTAATTTTAATTCGTGAACGAAAGACTTAAGTTTAGTATTTTATTTTCTACAATTCTGTATTTTTATAATTATTTTCAGAAAAAAATAAAATAATTTACGTATTACGGGCAGAAAGCGTAATCGGGTAAACGACGGAAGGGAAATTAGAGTTTCTAAGAGTAGATAGAGGGTTTATCTTAGGATTTTGAGATGATTCAAGGGGATGAATCATATTTTTAAGTCTAGAAGGTTTTTCAGGGTTAAATAGAAAATTTAGGAATTTTACGTTTAAGCCCCTAAACTTTCTGTAAATTACCCTTTTGTCCCTAAATTAGTTTTTTAAGTTTTTCCAAGTGGATTGGGCTAGAATCCTTGTTTCTAATCTTAAATGGTCGTGGCTTAGAAGCCCAAACTTTTCTAGTTCATAGTTTGAGTCCAAAAAGCCATTTAAGTTTCCTATCTTAAGCTTAATACTTAGATTTTCAAGTGGGCCCCACAAGAATGAACCCAAGCCCAAATTAACCCAGCCCATGTGCAAGCCCATGAGGATTTGTAGCTGCCTCATTGTTGTTGGATGCATCATGATGATTCTAGAGTTTTCTACAAGTTTCTACATTATCCTTGATTTTTCCACAATGTTTTTGATTCTTCCTAAATACATGGATTATCCTAACCTATCTTTGACTCATAAATTCAGCCAACAAAGTCAAGATAAGCTAGAATTTAATGTGTCAAAATCATCATCATGACACTTTATTGATAATTTGCAAACTAGTCCTTCAACTATTGGAATCTTTGCAATTTGGTCCTTAGAACTTAATTGCATTTGGATCCTTAACATTGACAACTCATGATCATCTAGAGTCTTCCTAATATGGCGCCACTATCACTATAAATACCCTACTCTCACTTTTCATTTAGTTTCTTTTGCCATTTGCTTCCAAAACTCTGAAGTTCATAAGTTCCTTAGTTCTAAGTTTGTAAAGCAAGTTCTTGGATTTCCTTGGTCATTGATTTTCAAGAGGTAAATCCTAATCTTCATTCTTAATCATGCCTATGTTCTTTAGCAAGTTTCTTGATTCAAGGCTTATATCATAGTTGTTCATCACTTTAAAGTTTCTAACCCTAGAACTTTGAAAAGTCATAATAAATTCTAGAAAAATCTAATGATGATGAAACTACTTTCTATCTTCTTGATATCATGCATATTATCTAAATCCATGAGCATGATGTAATCAAAAATTTCTTTCTTAAAAACCTAGCCTTGGCCGAATCTATCACCTTAGGGTTGATAGAGTTTTGTTCATGTGTTTTCATGTATGATCATGTATTCTATATGGCATGTATGACTACACACTTTACTCCATGTTAGTCTCTTAAAATGAATATTTTACTCAAAAATATTTATGTTGGCCGAACCCTAAATGGGTGAGTTTTGTTCATGGTTTTCATAAATGATCTTAGAAATCAATCTCTCAGTATGTATGCTTTATAAATCCAAGTTTATTTGTTAAACTAAGAACCCTAACTCTATGAACCTATTAAGGCCGAATCTATGTATAAAAGAGTTAGAAAGTTTTGAGTCTTAAACTTAGTTATTTAGTCACTAATCTATGATTTAGGTTAATCAAGGATCATTAATCCATAACTTAATCATGATTAGAAGTTTAGTCATTCCAAAACCCTAGAGGTCGTGACTATGTATTAGGGTTTAGAATGTTTTAGTTTCTTGATTTGTAACTATTTGGTTGTAATGATTGAAGGTTAGTTGAGTACGACGTTTACGAGGTAACTGAAATTCTGAAGGAGTCTGTAAGTTATCAAAGAGTCTTCAAGAGGTAAGGGGGAACACCGGAGGATTTTATTCAATGGCTATATGTTATTCCGTGGTTGTTTGTAATTATTTGTTTGTTAGTATTTATTTATGTTGTTTATTGTGGTGTTATTTGTATCTGTGTGGTTTTAATTGCCTTAATTGTTTATCTGCAATTATATTATGTTACTGTGATGCATGATCTTCCTGGGAAATATAACTGTTGTTTGATGTGTGAGAAGCCTGATAGTGGTTAGTGCACAATTAAGAAAGACGGATAAAAGCTTTAAGAAGCTTCGCAAATTATATTCAATGTTTTAACGGCAAAATATTGATATATAATATTAAATGGAATTTATTTTGAGAAAAATAAAGAGTTTTGAAAAATATTAGTATTTTAATAATTTATTTTTGGAAAAGTGAATTATGAGTCACAACGAGTGCGAAACCATGAAAATATTTTGGTACTGCTGAATTTTACGTAAGAAAACTCGGAATATTACAAAAATATTCTTTTATTAAATTAATTGGTGAAAATAAGTTAATCATGATTTTAGAAAATAAATTAAGTGGAAAAAAATTAAGTTTTTGGCTTAAAAGCCTTAAAAATAATAGTTGACAGCAAATCTGGGAAATATAGACGGCAAGTATTTTCGAAACGGCAGTGCCTATTTTGAGGAAATTAAACATCAAGTGACTCATTGGTTTATGAAAAACTAAGTTTTTATTCTTTAAGGATTTTATAATGAATTTCTACTATTGGAAAATAATTTCTAAAAAAATCAAAAGTTGATTTTAACCATGTTAAAAATACAGTTGGACTTAGTAACCGAGACGTCGGGGTACTAATGTTCTGTGTTGTGATGGACTCAATCATTTGGACTTTGAGGGCCTATATTGTATACATGAGGTATACTGTGTTGAAACATTGAAGATGTTTTCTAGTAACACGAACCTAGGACTGGTGCACCGGTCGAGAGGTGTCGTGATTGAGCACTCGGATAGTAAGGTCCTGTGTTGTAATGAAAGTTTTAAAAGTGTTTTAAAACTATGTGAGTCGTAAGCCATTTTGAGCTTCGGTAAAGAAAGAGTGAGCACAAAGAAAAGAACAAAACAAAAGTGTTTTGCATGCATTTGGCAGACGTGCCTGCGATTTATGGTTTAATGCATCAATTACCATCGGCGAAAGGTAATTACGACATGCATTTTCTCATGTGCCTAGTGAGGACATGGAGACCCCATCTTACTTGCTAATAGGTAGGCCACTGATTGTGGACGTTAGCAATGTGTTTGGCCTTGTGTGTGCCTTGCTATGTATGCCTTTGTGGATGGGAAGAGGTTGCGCACCTGTTGGCAGATGGCCTAGTTAGCCAGTGTGGCTGTGGAGTCTGATCAACTCATATTATGTTGGGATATCTCATGAGATTAGGACGAAAATTAGATGATGAATAGAAGCGTCATGCATAATTTTATGGATGATGTTTGGGGTGTTAAACCCACTGATAAACTATTCATTATAAATGTATGTAATTGGTAAATGTTGATGTGTTTATATGGTGACTGGTATGTGGTTATTGAGTAAGATCCATGTATTGGTTTCTCACTCTTACACACATTCAGATGGACCCAGAAATACCCTTGGTACAATCGAGGGTCCGAACGATTACTTTTGATCGTGCACAATATGGTGGTGCCTGGGAAATTAATCTTGGGGCACTCAGCGCCACCTATCATGGACCGAGTAGAGAGGTGATCGGAACAATAGAGGAAGGACCCAAACAGAGGATTCACCTAGTGGAGACGGTTGAGGTATCTCTACCTCCAATTTGGCTTTACCTACAGTATCTGGAAGAGCATGGATTGATGGATCCATTTCCTCAACCACATCCTCTTCAGATATCAGGACCTGCGGAACCTCCTGCTGAAGTGGAGTTAAATGAGGGAGAGGAAGATCCAGAGGAATACATAGAGGATGATCCTGAGTTTCAACCTCCTATGGTTGATGATGAAGATTCTTCAGATGACACAATGGTAGCAGAGGCATCATCGTCAGATTCGTCAGTTGTAGGAGGGATTGATCATCATGATCTTCCCAATGGATTTCAGTAGCTTGACCAGCTTAGGTAGAGTTTTGGGGTAGTGAGTCTTGACAGTTTTGATCTGGCTTAAGAGAGCCATGAGTTTTGAATGAGGTTCTGAACTACTTATTGATGTGTATATATCTTTATTTTCTTTGTTTAGTTTGATGGAGAATAGCCTATATTCATGAGGGCTCTTTTGTTATCTCCTATTATAGGTGTTGTGTATATTATAGGTGATGTATATATCTATATATATATATGCTGTTATGTTTACAATGGTTTTATGTTGTATGTATAAAAAAAAAAATCAGCACTATTTTTGTAAAGAAACGTTTAATATAAATACATATTTTCCGAAAGTAACCAACGTAAATAATTAAATTTCCGTTCTTGGGTAATAGTGTGATGACCCTAGATAGGGTGTCGCACCTCACAAGAAAAACATAGAAACCACAACTAGCTAGAGAGCACAACGGAAGATACCGGAAACAAATTACAACCCAGAGCCACAAAAAAAAGAGTACTACCTAAAGTCACAAGTAGTATCAGATGAGAGTGTGAACACTAGCTGGATAGTAAGCATCCAAAGAAATAGATTAAATTGTAACATTTGTTAGTATGAGAAGAATATACAATAGATAGGCTTAGAAGGAAATAGATTAAGTTGTAACATCATAATTCACCATTAATGTATCTTAATCTTACAAAAGAGAAAAAAATTGACACTACATAATCAATCTTCAGAGGTTGGTTGGTACCACTTCTATTTGGGGTTATATATGCAACATTTCTTGTACTCTCTTTCTAGATCTCCCACATTTGGCGTCTTACAAGTTTATGAGGTTACACAGAACTTGGATGCACTTAAAAAAGATGAGACAAATATGAAGTGTACAGGACGAGATTCGGAGGTTCCTTGAATGTCAAAATTTGATTTTGAGATGCATAGTCAGTTGGTCTTTTCCTTTAACTATATGAGATGAATGAATTTGTCGTTTGATAATTTTTATCTCAAATACCTATTGTTTTGATTGATTCAAAACAATAATAAAGAAAATGGGTTGAATCTACCATTTTCTCAGGTTTCGAACAAGCCTATGAGAAAAAGAAATACTAGTGAGTCATACAAAAAAAAATTCTTTTCACCACTTTAAAGAAATTTGAGAGGATGAGAGAAAAAAAGGTGTGAGGGGCAAAACACTTAACAGAAACTCAAATATAAAAGACAAACAAAGCACCCCAAAAACAAACTAATATATATGTATTTAAAAACTAAAAAAGTTTGCAACCAAAATGTGAAAAAATATCATTACTTTTCTAAGGATGGGATATAGAAACCGAATCAGGTTTACAAGTAATAACTGGCAACCATAATACAACAAGACCAACTTGTGCTAAAAGAAATCGAGTACAAGCTGCAATCAATAAAGTTATCAGAATCACCAAAAAGTCCAAAAAAAAAATCAAAATTGACTTACGCTAATCTGTAGGAACCAACGATATTGAGACCAAGCTTCAACCAAGATTATAGCAACTTCTAAAAAATACGAATAAAATCAAAATATTAGATTAAAAAAATAAAAAAATAAAATCAAGGGTTCAGTTGAAGAAGGAAACTGATGAAGAAGTAGATCAAGGGTTCTTGTATCAAGGGTTCTCACCAGATAGACTTAGATGCACAAGCCATGGTGATGGAACGAGAAGTTAGGGTTCAACTCGCAGCGATTTCATTCCAATTTGTCAAATGTGATTTGTGGCTCAGAATTGGGACTTAGGGTTCTGGACAAGTAAAAGGCTAAAAGTTGTATTTGTGAATCATGGGTTAGGGTTATAGAACAACCCTACCAGAAAATGTGTTTTTCAACAAAGGGGCCAAAGGTAGGGTTCAGGGGGTTGCCCATGGATTTTAGCCCCCTTTCATAGCTTAGGGGTAGGGGAAGGAGAATGAAGACATGGTGATGGAAAGAGTGAATTCAAAGGACGAGGGTAGAGGTGGGTGTGGTTGGTGTTACGATAAGGGGACGGGGAAGAAAGAAGATGTGGGAAGGGAATAAGATGGATGAGGTTAGTGTTAGTATTTTTCTCCTGACCTTTCTTTTATTGTAATGTACGAATCTAAAAAAAGTATGAACATTTAATGCATTAAGGGAAAAAATTTATATGTGAAATTATAAAAAAAAATCTCTATATTAAATTGGACATGATTGCCTAACTATTTAAGTCTTTTCTCTTTAGAAAATACATCCATTAGGGAAAACATCTTTATGTGAATTTACAGAAAAATCTTTGCATTAACTTGGACATGATTGCCTAACTATTTAAGTCTTTGCTCCTTAGAAAATACATTAATATACATAAATTTAGTCCACATGAATTTAAACATGATTGTCTAAATTATATATATTTATGCAATAAATTATATATATCCTCTTAAAAACTTTTTTTTTAAGCAACAACAAGGTATTGAAAGTCATTACAATAGAGAAAAAGATCCTAACTAGGTTAGCACTTTAGACCCTACCAATCATCTGCAATACTCTAATTTATTAATAAAAATAAAAAATAAAAAGAAAAATACAAGTCATGGAGGGACATGAACCAAAACCCATGTGAAGAATAAAAAATCACTTGAATCTAAAATTAGGAAGACCAAATCTATTGCGATTAAAGTGTTCACTAATGAAAAGAGGGAGTAAATCCCACCAACAAAATCAATGACTATTTACACCATCGTTAGCCAATTTATCAGCACACATGTTCCCTTCCCTATAAATGTGAGAAACATGAAAGTCCATTTGACTTGATCAACTCAAGGCAATTTCTCCATCTATTTTTAAGTTGGCAAGGAACTAACTCCATGTGCTTAAAAGAATGCACCACAAGCAATGAATCACATTCAAGCCATAGTTTCCTCCATCCCTTTTGGAAAGCAATCTTAATTGAGTGCATTGCAGCATGCAATTCTGAATGGAAAGAAGTTGCAACTCCAATATACTTAACAAAACACCCTGCTATGGCACCACTAGAGTCTCTAAATATGCCTCCACTAGCAACTTGGCCCGGATTGCCTTTGGATGTACCATCTGAATTGCATTTAATCCAACCACATGGAGGCTTATGCCATTCTACCTGAATGATGAGAGGAACTTTTGGAGGATTGGCATCAACCTTAAAGTGTTTTAAGACCTAGAACTCGTGGATAGAGGAAGACATTGCACCTTTTATAACCTTTCCTGACGGACTAAAAGGAGCATAAATGAAATGGATGGCCCTGCTGACAATCACAACTTAGTCATTGAACCTCTGCTGATTTCTTGCATACTAGATCATCAAGAAGATGTGTGTTACAGCTAAGTGTATCAAATCCTTTACTTGGTCACTCCAACTTTTATCACAAATACTGAGGACAGTCATGAAAGATGACAGATCAATAGGACACTGGAGAACAGAACTAAGCTAGGACCAAATACTAACTGCATAATGACAGTTCATAAAAAGATGATTAGAGCTTTAATACTCTGAACCACAGAGACTGCAGCAAGAAACCACAGTACAGCCCGTAAGCCTCAAGTTATCATCAGTTGGAATTCTGTTTTGAACCAATCTCCAAACCATAAAAGATCTTGAAGGGGGTATGACCAAATTCCATAATCTTTTACTCCGTCTAACTTGCTGACATGGCTGTTGTCAGTAGGAGTATGCATCTTTAAAACTCAGCTTTCCATCAGAAGAACCTTGCCAAATAATCGCATCCTTTGTCCTCAAGGCTGGAATAACAGTGAGATTAATTTCTGAAGCTAGAACAGGAAACCTATTAGCCAAGCATCGAGGAATAAACCAGTTGTTATTGAAGATAAATTCCTTGACAGTAGCCTTCAACTGGTTGTGAATTGCCTCTGGAAGTTGCAACAAATCAGTAATGGGAAGGGACAACCACTTATCTCTCTAGAAGTTTATATCACTGCCATCACCCAAAATCTATTTTCTGCCATCAAAAACTGATTGGAAAATACTGCTTCATGTCAGGCCAGATATATGATTTGGAATAATGTCCAATAGGCTTGCCATGCCTAATGAATCTAGCCTTGAAAAGAGAGGACCACTGAGAAGATGATGAAAACATGTCAAATGTAAGTTTTAGAAGTGCTGCATCATTGATAGACCTTAAGGACCTAAGTGCAATTCCACTAGCATCAAAGGGCCTGCGCAACTAGCTCCATGCTACTGTCATAAATTTCCTTTTGCAAATATCTCCGGTCCATATAAAGTTCCTTAAGCATCTTTCAAGGGATTTTAGAAGAGAAATGGGCCACTTATAAACATGGAAACTATAGATTAGCATCCCATGAACAATGGACTTTACAACTGAACTTTTTCCATTACAGATAACAAAGAGCCCTTCCAAAAGGCTAATTTTTACTTGATTCTGTCTGCCATAGGTTGAAAATGAGCTTTAGATGGCTTACCTTGAAAGATAGGTACCCTAAGATACTTAAAAGGTAAGTATCCTGCCTGAAAACTAAGAAACTCACCAATTTCCTTCTTCCTGGCAGAAGACATAGAGCCAGCATAGAATTTGCATTTTTTCCAAACTAAGATGTTGTCTAGAAGTTGCACTATACCTTTGGAAGAAAGACATTAGAACATCCAAGTTTCTTTTTGTCCCTTGCAAAAGACTAGAATGTCATCAGCATAAAGAACATAAGATGGGGTAGAACAGGCTCTAGGACCTGACATTGGTTTCAGAAGACTAGATGAAACTAGGCAGAATAGGAGGGGAGAGAGAGGATACCCTTGCCTCACATCTCTCTTGCAATTGAAGAAGCCAATTGGATGACCATTCACTAAAATTGAGAGCTTTGCAGATTGTAGAATGACTTTGATCAAATTACAAAAAGTAAAGTTAAAGCCAAAAGCCTCAAGGACTTTCAGAAGGAAACTCCAGTCAAGGGTATCAAAATCTTTCCTCACATCCAGTTTCAACACCATGTTTCCACCAAAAGACTTACATTCCAACATATTGACTGCTTCTGAGGCTATACAAATGCACTCTGATATTTGCCTCCCCTTTATAATGCCTCTCTGTTGTTCACAAACAATTTTAGGGGCTATAGATGACAACCTATCATCAATAACCTTGGTAATAATCTTAAATTGAAAAATTTCCAGAGCAATGGGTCTATAGTCCTCAATCCTATCATCACCTACTGATTTAAGAATCAAAGCAATAAGGTTGGAATCCAAATTTGGCAAGATCCATCCTTGAGCAAAAAATTGGGAAAAAGAATTAAAGACATCATTGCATACAATGTCCCAAAATGTTTGAAAGAAGTTTCCACCAATACCATCAGGACCAGGGGCTCCCACTCCATTCATGGAAAAACTGCATATTTTACTTCTTCAAATGATGGTATTCTTTTGAGCATGACATTATCCTCCATGGAAACAAGATTAGGAACAATGTTGCTTATGAAATTAGAACCAGGGCAAGAATTTTCTGATGCATATATATTGTTGTAATATTCTAAGACATGCTATTCAATGTCCATTTGATTGACTAAAATATTTTCCCCTGATTTCAACACAGACATCTGCCTAGAAGCATACCTGATTTTGGCAAGTCTATGAAAGTAAGAGGTGTTCCTCTCTCCTTGAGTAAACCAGATAATTCTTGCTTTTTCCTTCCAAAACTTCTTCTGATAGGCTAGAGCTTGCTGTAAATTCCATTGAGCAATGAGTTCCTGATCATCCAAATCATTAGAAAGACCAGATACATCAATTTGATTCTAGACAGCATCAAGGTCAGACTGAGCGGCTTCAACCATTCTGTGAACATCACCAAAAGTCTCTTTATTCCACTTTTTAAAAGTTGTTTCATAGATTTTAATTTTTGGGACAGGATATACATGGGACAACCAGCAATTGGCTTTGTCCAAATGTCATAAGCAAGCCTCTTGCAATCAAAATGTTGTGACCACATGGAGTGGTACTTAAAAGACACTGGAAAAGAAGAGCAACCTCTTTGCATAATGAGCAATAATGGGTAGTGGTCAGATTGACTTCGAGTTAGAGTTCAACAAGAGGTAGAAGACCAATATGAGAGCCATTGGTCATTGCATAGGGCCCTGTCCAGCCTTCTTTCAGTTAGAGCAGCCCCCTACCATTCTGCCAGATGAACTCAGCACCTCTAGTTGGAATTTGAGTTAGCATACAAGTGTCTATCCAACACTTAAATTCTTCACATGAAGCAGCTAAGGGAACACCACCACCTCTTTGCTCATTACCACAAAGGATGGCATTGTAATCTCCAACAAATAACCAAGGACCAGCATTACCTTGAATGAGAGAGGCTAATTCTAACCACAAATCTCTCCTAAGCACATGATTTCTTGAAGCATAGATTGATGCTACATAAAAAACCTGATGCTCCCAAATAACTGAAAAAGAAACTTGCTGAGAACTAGCAGAAACAACTATAGGACCTAAGTGAGGAGCACAAAATCCCCATAGATTTGGAAGATGGTCCCTTCTGTTATTAACAACAAAGTTCTTCAGAGCAATATAATTCTAAAAAGATTGAGGAAATTGAGACAAAGCAATCCAAGGTTCTGATATAAAAACAAAGTCAGGCATGTTCTTAATACACAGGTTTCTAAGAACTAATTTGGTTTCAGGGTTAGCCAAATCCCTATCATTCCAATACATAATCTTCATTAAAATGATATAGAGCCAGAACCTGCCCTAGAACGGGTGTTGTACTGATCATTCCTCTAAACTGATTTCTTCTTCTGTATGTGTTTTTTTTTTAAGATTTAGATAAAACCATCTGAAAATTCTCAGTATTAGGAGCAGAATCTGCAGCATCCTCAAACACTGGATCAGATTCCTCTTCATTCACTCTATCACTTCAAAATCTTCCTACCACTCTAATGTCATTAGCAACAACTTTAAACAAAAAGGGGGGAGGAGTCAAGGGATCTCCATGAGAATGATCTTCTCTAAGGAGATTAGCACTAGATCTGCTATCAGAAGAGCCCAAACCAGCTGAAGATGCTTTTAAATTTTATTGACCACATTTTCAAGTTTTCAACTGCAGGACTTTGAACATCATAACATTCTTGTGTGCCATTCAAACAGTTTTGAGGAGAATCAGAAATGTGAATGACTGAATTCTCCATTGCAGAATCCAAACCATGATTACCAAACACATAATCTTGAGCAGGAGATGATTGATCTTGAATAACAAGACCATCATTCAAGGGGGAAGAAGGATTTCTTGATGATGAATCTTGAAGTTGAGGAATTTGTGCCTGAATAGAAGGACCAACCTCCAACTGATGAGTATTATTATTATGCTCATCAGTCATGCCGAAAATTATAGGCTGTTTTGGATCATTTGGCAAAATCGGCACATTATTCATGCCAAAAAACATATTTCTATCATAAGGATTATCCTCCACATAAAGAATAGTAGATTCCCGATTAATTCTTGCCTGACCAGCAACCTCGTTCAGAGTATTATTAACAGTGTGATCATGAACCTAAACAGCATGCACTAGTGCAATAAGTTCTTTTTACGTCAGTTAAAATTGATTTTTTACGTCAGAATACTGACTGACGTAAATACAGCTGACGTTAATAGTTAATATTTTAACGTCAGTTGAGAACTGACGTTAAATATAAAACTATTAACGTCAGTTCTTTAACAAAACTGACGTTAATTTTGTAAAAATTAACGTCAGTTTTTTAAACAACTGACGTTAAACATAAAACTATTAACGTCAGTTCTTTAAGACAACGGACGTTGATTTTGTTAAAACTAACGTCAGTTGTTATAAAGAACTGACGTTAAAGGTTTAATTTTAACGTCAGTTGTAATAAACAACTGACGTTAATAGTGTACTGTATATTTTATAAAATACTATTAACGTCAGTTGTTTGATACAACTGACGTTAATAGGTTTTTTTTTTTTTAAATTCAGTTTTAAAATATCACTCCCCTCAGCTATCCTCGCATTCATCCCAGAACACGAATATCACACACATTACAGAATTGCAAAGGAAAATTGAACAATGGGGGGACTTAAAACCAAAACCCATGTATATATATAAATAAATTTTAGTTCCAATGTCTAAAAAACAAAACTATCTAAGGATATATATATACATGTTATTAATTAGTTTCTAAAGTCTAACAAAAAAACTATTCATCTAAGTAGTGCGGAGGTATGTTGTCAATTCCTTTTTCAGATTGCATACTTGAAGAAGAATTCAATGAAGCGCATCCTCAAGTCTCTTAACTCATCTTCTTCAATAGGCGATTGGTCGATAAATGCCTAGACACGTTCAAATAATAACAATAACATCAATGCAAGTCATCTTCAAAACTATAATATATAATTTAACAAGTTGTTTAAATATTACCTTCTTCCATCCATCCGTAATAGATGCGGAGACTATGTTCAGCATATGAAGCATCACATAATAGTCGCACGACCACCCGTCAATTTGAAATCGAGACTACCAACAAAATTAATTTCAACGTTAGTTGAATATACCTATAAATTAGTAATTATAATATTAATTATTTGATAAATAAACTACCAAACCTTGAGGATGTTCCATACAGGATTTGCTTTAGCCTTAGAAGTCCTACTTCTCTCGTTGGCGCAACTTATGCTACTAGCCTTCGCCATGCGCTATCATAAACAAATAATCATGTCGATCAATTAACAAACTCATATATCATGTGTGTAATAAACTAAAAACAAATGATATTAAAACTTAAATTAAATTTAAGATTAGTTACTTACATATTTACAGCTTCCACCACCTTCGGTGGCGGATCTTGGTGGAGAGAGCAGAAGAATATGACAGTATGCCTAGATGGGTGAAGTACGAACAACTGCCAATGGCGTTCCATATAGTAGGGAGCCAGATATAATTCTTTCGGATTGTCTCCCAACAAGTTCCCTAAGTATTTACTCAATGCATCGCCAGCAAAGAAATCGGGCAGAAGGATTGACGGATCTAAGAAACCGTAAACTGATGCAACGCCCTTATCAAGCTGAAGACGATGGAGATACCTAAGATAAATAAGTTATAAAATTAAAATTAACTTACGTGCACCAGAGACTGATGACATTGCTGTTCATCCAGACGTTATTTCTGCAGGCGTTCCCGAGATCGTCACCACAGAAGGAAAATATCCTCTGTTGATCTGGGCGTGCCACCCATCCATCGTGATCCAATGGACATTCAAAAATCTCAAACGCATAATCCTCACCAAGTGAGAACAAACGAGTGATAGGTGACAGCGACACCGACGTCGACTTGGCCTTCAGTTTAGGAAAAATAAAATAGATAAGTTTTTGATAATTAAAAAAAACACAAGTAATTATTTGACTAATTTGGACATTAATAATGAATAAATACCTTTGCTAACATTTCGAGCTCACGTCGTTTGGAGTCCAACTCAAGATCACGCCTTTTCATTTCCAACTCATGCTCATGGCGCTGGACGTCCAACTCCCGCTCCCTAGCTGCCAACTCATCGTCCTCCACATGTGCCCTACTAAAACTCTCTTTTGTGCTCACATGTGAAGGGTTGGCAAGCCATGCGGTGTCCTGGGATGTACCGACGGAGGAAAGCTCTCTGGCAAGCGCCTGCTTGAATTCTGGGTTGGATATTAAGCCTTGCATCAGATGTGTTGTAATATCTGGGTTGGACATGAGGTGCTGAGTAATGTCAGCCAAAATTGATGCTTCATTGACCACCCGCTTTCGTGAAGCAGAGTTGCCATAATATTGTTTGATGGTCACGTTCCCAGGAACACCGAGAACCCGACCAGGATGGTCTTTCTTGCCTAGAGCAGTCATCAAGACGTCCTGCCGTCCAGAAGGGACGAATGCGCCCTGGGAGGATTTTGCTTTAAGATTCATCTACAATGAAAAAAAAAATGAAAAAACGTGCAAGTGAAAAGTGTTGCAAATATCTATACAAATATCAATTGAAATCAAGTTAATTATTTCCTTACAATCTTATCTGCCACTTCGCGAGTGGCATCAACTTTAAAAGATCCCGTCTTTGTCATGCGGCCGGCTAACCAGACATCCTCGCGGTTGATGTCCGACGGAGGACTTGATAGTGTGCCCTCAGGAACCTCTCCTCTTTCAATCCTAGCAGAGTGCTCTTCCTGCTTTGCCCTCAGCCTATCCGCCATCATCTGCTCGATCCGAGTCTGGTACCCACCCTGAGACATGGTGTGGCGGTGGACGTTCTTCGCCTGATTCTGCCGACCCTTATTTGCCTTAGCCTATTCAAACAAAAACACTTAATTAAATACAGTTAAATGATCTATAATAAGCATACAAAATTAACTTAATCAACCAACCTAAAATTCTCCATCCTGTCGACTCCTGGAAAACATATCCCAAGTATCCTGATCAATCCAGGGATAATCCGAGAACATTTTATCAAGCCGCTTCTTCCCAGATACATAGTACCTGGTAAGGTCATGCTTGAACCCATTCCAACGCTTTGATGCCATTTTCATACATTTATGACGATGATCCTCGTCATTTGGCACAGTCCAAGCTACCTACACATTAGATACATATATAACAACTGGATGGATTATAACTCGGATAATTATCTAATAATGTAAATCAAACGAATGTAAAGGTAAAATACCATGATAGCCTCCCAAATCTGATCCTTAACGTTCTGTGGAATGTCATTCCAGTGGTTGTAGTTGATGCTTACGTGCTGCTTCGCTTGTAGAAACACCCACATATTAAATTCTTTAGCACGGGGTCCCTGGGCATTTAGATTAGCATCAAAGGACACCTCAAGCTTCTGTCCGCTCTGCCTGTCCTTCTCTAGTTTCTTCAACGAGGTGGCTCCTCTACCCTGTTTCCTATGAGCCTTTGATGTCTGTATGGACAAAAAAATGATAAAATAGAGGGTTGTAACATTATAAACTTACATTAAAAAGAAGGACTAAAGATAGTATATAACATGTAAACTTACACTAGAATCGGGCGTAGGCGTGATCGGATCTGTGAAACCCCAGGTGTCCTCCCGTGCATGTGGGCTATCCAACTGATCCATATGTATGCCTGTTCAGAAACAATATATATGTATTAACATAGGTTATAACTCAAAATAAATACAGAAGTATAAATAAAAATAACTAGATAGGTCCTGTAGATATACAAAACATCTATATATCCAATATAAGGACAATACGGGAGATTGAAAACTATAGTTTTGAAGATTGCCAAGCACTGTCACGGCCTGGCCGTGATGTCCATCACGCCGTGCTGGCCAACCGAACCCGGACCCTCATAGGCGAACTGGATCACGGCCTGGCCGTGATGAGCATCACGGCGTGATGAGATCAACCAAAGAGCAACATGCACTCAAAACCAAAAATAGAGACATTCCAAACAACTCAAACTCACGGTTTAAAGTTACAACTATCGAGACTACAGTTTCAACATACACTCAAAACCAAAAATAGAGACATTCCAAACAACTCAAATTCACGGTTTCAAGTTTCAACCTCTCGAGACTACGATTTCAAACCAGCAGAGCAACATGCATGCACTCAAAACCAAAAATAAAAAAATGTGCCCTAATTAAAGACTCACCAGAAATAGGCGCTCGCGTGGTGGTAGGGGGGAAGCTCGAGTGGTGGCCAACGTTCGATGTGGTTACTGAGAGCAGAGGGACAAGGAGAGTTAGTGCGCGGGAAGGGGAAAGAGGGATGTCAAGTTATTGCAAAGAATGAGCGGGAAAGACTGAGTTAGGGGTTAAGAGTGTACCTCACGGTGGTGGCGAAGAAGCCCTCGCGGTGGTTGCAGTGGAGATGAGCTCGCGATTAGGGCAGAGTGAGAGCAAGAGTGAGGGTTGAGCGTGATGAAAAGAGAAAAGACACGTACGTACAGAGAAGTGGAGAAGGCGCGCGGGGGTAAACGTTATAATTAAAATAAAAACAACATTTTACGTCGGTTTTGGTAAAACTGGCGTGAAGATCATATATTTAACGTCGATTGTCTTAATAAACGGCGTTAAAAACTCTCACACTTATTACGTCGGTTGTTAGTAAAAACTGATGTTAAAGGTCATATATTTAACGTAAGTTGTATTAAAGCGGCGTTAAAAACACTCACAACTTCTTCGTCGGTTGTATTACAACGGACGTTAAAAGTTTATTAGTTTCTGTAAAAACATTCATTCCTTTGACTCTTGTGCTACCTTACCCATTCACCTTTGTACCTAATCCTCTTAATGAGCATTAAGTTTATAGATAAGTTTTCAAGAAAATCAGAATAGCTTAGTAACTTCATCCACCGTGCTCCTATAAATAGCTTCCTTCCATCCTTTTAATTAATTTTCTGCTTCACAATATGGCTCTGCGTGGAGATTAACTTCATCACTCTTTCTTCCTATTCCTAGACTCAAAGGTCTTTGTCTTAATGGTCAAACAACTTCGAGTTTGGAGTAAATCACATTACATGGATATTAAGGTTGGGTGAATCACGTAATGTGATTCTCTCACTTTATTTCATCCCCGTCATCCCTTTCACTTTGCTTTGGAAGCAAGTGATTGTGGATTCAAGATGATGCATCAAGGAATTCCACAAAAGAAGAAAGATGCAAAGATCCGTTTCACTTTGCTTTCGCTGCTAGTGACTGAGGATTTACTTTGCATCATGGAATTCAAGTGAGGGAGGTGATGATGCATCCATTGGAGTTTACGTTGTCAGGTGAGAAGAAAATGATGTTGATGCAGAAACTTTTTATATTTTAGGGTTATGTTGCAGAAATTTTTTATCTTTTAATCATGTAATTTTAACTTATGAATCGCTTCAATGACATACGATTTGATTATACATATAACTTGTTTTATGTTAAGTGTTTATTTATTTTAATTTGCACAAGAATTTGTTTACTAATTCAAGCTAATTAATAAAAATTAAAAATAAACTTGTATAAAAAAAGGTTTAGAAATAAACTGCAGTACTATATGGAGTGATGCGCGTTAAGAGGGACAACAGGGACATGACAACCAATGAAGTGAGTTTCATAATTATTTACGTCAGTTATTTATAGAACTGACGCAAATAGTGATTTAATATTTACAAACTGCCACCACCTCATTTTTAACATCAACTTAAATTATGACTGCCAACTTCCCATATATTAATTACATTATTTCCAATATTCATTCTTGCGTTTATAATATATAGGATTATTTATATCAGCTATTTATTTAACTAATGTAAAAAATCAAACTTTTAACGTCAGTTTTTTAAAAAACTGACGTTAACAATAAATATTTTTTATTTTAAAAACACTTTTAACGTCAGTTTTTTTAAACAACTGACGTTAAAAGTGTATAGATATCTGCAAAAACATTCATTCCTTTGACTACTGTGCTACTTACACATGCACCTTGTAACTCAATCCTCTTAATGAGCATTAAGTTTATAGATAAGTTTTCAAGAAAATCAGAATAGCTAGCTTAGTAACTTCATCCACTGCTCCTATAAATAGCTTCCTTCCATCCTTTTAATTTTCTGCTTCACAATATGGCTCTGCAGTGGAGATAAACTTCATCACTCTTTCTTCCTATTCCTAGACTCAATGGTCTTTGTCTTAATGGTCAAACAACTTATGAGTTTGAGTAAATTACATTACATGGGTGATAAGTTTGAGTAAACTACATTATGTGAGTTGCTCACCTTATCACCTTCCTGAGAATCAGCTTTGGAGGGCTAATCAGTGCTCGGGGGTCACGAGTTCCAAAACCTCGGCTTTGGCGGAAGTGGCCAGTCTTGGAAGTCTCTGGAACCACTACCTTTGCTTGAAACAGATCTAGTGCACTGTTTTTGCCTCTCTCTTGAGCTCTCTCATGCCCCCAATTTTCTGAGGTCTTCGGAGTATAGTTTTCCCTTTGGCATATTTCATAAAACTCCCTGATGGGATGTAGCTTTAATGTTTAGGATTTTAAACTCTTTCAATGTAACTTTTTATAGGATTTTAAACCCTTTCAATGTAACTTTTTATAGGATTTTAAACCCTTTCAATCTTCTGTATCAGTCTGTATTACACTTCATGAATGAGATCCGGTTTGGGTTATTGATTCAACTTATAGTTTTCAAAACAGAAACACAAAAACATCAAAGCAATTCATGTGAAACTGAAACTTTGAGGAAGGCAATGCGAAGGGATCAGTATACTAGATAAAAAATTATTAAAATAACCTTTAACGTCATTAATGTAAGGACAGACGTTAAAAGTGAAGTGACTTACTTTTAACGAGTTCTTTATAGAAGCGGCGTTAAAATGTTCACTGCTTACGCCGTTTTTATTGAATGACGTTAAGTGAGTCACTTCACTTTTACGTCAATCATTAAAACAACCGGCGTTAAAATGAATTAATGAAGTCCGATATTTACAAAGCTGCCACCGCCTCCCTTTTAACGTCTAGCTTTTGGTTAACTGACGTAAACCTTTACCGTCTAATGTATATTTTCCACTAGTGATGCACTCGATTAAAACCACCAGAATCATCTTGAGCATTGGTTTCCATCACCTTTTCCCCCTTATCCACATTCAAATTGTGTGATTTTGAAGCCATATTATCATGATCATTCTCTGGAACTTGAATAACCACTTATTTGCACTTAGCAACATAATTTTTTCTGCCTCTTTATGAAGCTTGACTTGCAGACATCATTATTAACGTAACCTGATCGAATCTTGCCTTTTTGACACATTCTTTCGACAATTCCCAAAGGGTGCCCTATCATCTTGCAGCTAGAACAAAAATCCGGTTGCCTTTCTTAGTCAATTTTTACAAGCAAAGGAAAATCTTACCTTTAACAAGAATCTTGTCTCGAATATGACTATGAAGATCCAAATCAACAAGAATTCTTGCATAATGACCCAAAGTTCTATTGATGGTGGCATCATCAAGAGAAAGTGGAGTGCCAACTCCTCTAGCGATGGCAAATAGAATCTTGGATCTTCAATACTCTGAGGCAATCCAAAGATATGAATCCAGCATTGGACATTAGTTTGTCTCACCAACTGCGGATTGAAATCCGGTATCCATGTGAACAATCTCAACGTCTCGGGTTCCAAATTCCGGGAGCCAACTGATAAGACTTTCCTCGTATCTTCAAGAGATGAAAATAAAATTCAAAAACTGTTAACCAATTGGAATAACCTTCCATGGTGCCAACGGCCCCTCCATAACTACGATAGTTTGAGGCGAAGTCATCAATCTTGACTGGATGTTCTCCTTTTGATTGTAAGATACGACCATGAAGGCTTGTTTTGGATGCTTCAAGGCAAGCTAAATATTCCTCTTCGAATAACAATCACGAGTTCTTTCCCACTTTAGGCATGGCACGACCAGATTGGCTAAGGGGAATATCACAAAGTGTAACACCGTTTTCGTATAAAGTCTTTACGCAATGTTAATATGTTTTAGACTCGGCTTATATATGTTTGTATATGCTTGTTATGTTTGTTATTGATGTCTAAGTTCATGTCTAAGTTCTTGTTTTGTGTCGATTCTCCGAATGTGCGACGTATAACCGATGCGTGGCGTACATCATGAAGCATTGCCGTACATACTTTAGAATCAGCCTGTTGTGTTAGGTTTCTTTGTTTCGATAGTATAAATAGGTGGCTTAAGGGGGTTGCGGCTGTAACCCTCAATTTTGGCACTTTGGGCAACCTAGTGTGATAGAAACCTCTCATTTTCCCCTTTCCTTTTGAACCCAACAAAGTTCTTGGTGTTCTTGAGTCCGTTTGGGAGAGAAGTCATGCACTAGTGTCATCTAAGGTAATGTTGTCATCCCCTCTTTTAATCTCTTTTTCCCTTTTTTATTAAATTGGAGATTAATTGGTTTAATCCTCTTGTATTTGGCCATAGCTTGAAGAGTTCGTCGAGCTGCTCGAGGGAACAGAGTAGTTTGCTACGCTTGGCAAGGGTTTAGATCTTCATACCAAGTACGAGGAGAAGAGATAGTATGAACATGTGGCATTGGGAGAAGTGTAAGATGAGGGGTTAACCCATGACCCTATTTGTTTGCTATTTCTTAAATGATATTTCTTTGTTATATGACTATTGTCAATGTTCTCTACTTATTGGCATGCTATAATTGCAAACTGTTATGATGATGTTATTGCCATGAATGAATGATGACGTTGTTATGTTGTGAATGAGTGTTTGGATGTTAAGGCTGTTATACCAACGTTGATGTTAATAAGACTCTAATTAAATAATAGGGCTTATTAATGATGTTGAGACATTAACGATGTTAACAATGATGAATGAAAGTAAGGGATGTTTTTCCAATGTTCATAAGA
The DNA here is from genome assembly GCA_030762895.1 of Sophora flavescens. Lineage (NCBI taxonomy): Eukaryota > Viridiplantae > Streptophyta > Magnoliopsida > Fabales > Fabaceae > Sophora > Sophora flavescens. Next base: position 122,580,752 of record CM061068.1, read on the forward strand.
CATGAACCATAGTAAAGAGAAAGTAAGATTATTTCTCAAAGTCTTAGTTAAGACCCCCTAGGACTGATTCTTGAGTGTTTAGGGACATTAATAATGAAGCTGGAATTAAAGGATTAATTCCCCAATAAGTACAAACATGGAGATTAATTAAGAGTAATGAAACTGATGTGGATGGTTAGTAAAAGCCAATAGGATTGATCTTTGAATGCCCTAGGAAGCTTAGCCAAGGTCCTTCAACCCCTACGTCAGAAGCGGTGCGACCATGCTCTAGTAAGCACGACCGGTGCTCAATAGTCAACGGTCGTGCTCCCCTTCTCATAAGAGAGCGCTGAAGACAAAAACAGGGTGCTTCACCCCAAATGTCCTCAATGATGTAATAAGATACCAAACGAGTAAAGACAAGCTAGATAACTCAATGAAGACACAACAAAGATAAATAATTAACAAGCGATAAGATGTTAAGGCGGTAACAATGTGTTACCGCACGTTGTTGTACCTTGGTAGCCTAGTGGTCAAGGGGGCCTTGATGCTTAATGGTCAGGTGTTTGTTGATGTTGTACCTTGGTAGCTTAGTGGCCAAGGGTGTAACGACTGATTTTTAATTACGTTGTTTAACCGATTAAAATATAATTAATTATATTTTAATCGAGAGTTAGAAAGTGATTTTTAAATAAAATAAAATCATATTCATAGTATATCTTATGGTAGAAGGTTACGGTGAAAGTTTGGGTTGAAAATTGAAGACGGAACATAGTGCAGTATTTTCATGATAGTAAGATTTTCTGCGAAAAAAACCCTAATTTCGACTGCGTGAACGAAACCATTAGGGTTTTATATTTTGTCCCGGACAATTTTACAACTTTGAAAAATTCGTTAGGAGATGAAATTGATATTATTTTATTCAGGCGTAATCGTTAAAGAAACGCGTGAAACCTAAATCAGGGATAAGTCGGGTAAGCGAAAGAGGTGATTATGGGGCTGAGGGTATTAGGAGGGATTAATGTAGAAGAGAGACAAGGAGTCCGGCCTTAAATTTTAGTATTGGGAATTTTCAAGTGAAATGACCAAATACCCCTAAGCAACCTAACGGCGTTGAGTTAAATTTTAACCATGGTTAAGGAAACCAAGGTTAATTCTTGTGGACCAAAATCAGCCATACACCCTTCATCAATTCTTGGTCACATGATTTTTAACCATAGTTAGCAAAGTAACCCTAGTTAGTTAATTATTAACCATAGTTAACTATTATATTAATTAAATAATTACAAAACTAATTAATCTAAAAGCTAAGAACTGAACATAGCCTAAGATCTAGCCTATAAACACCCATCTCAAACCCGTGGCCTCCCCCTCCCCTACCCCTACTTCTTCATCTCTTGCTTTTTCATTCATTTTCTTCGGAAAACTCCATTTTCTTCTTCAAGAGCTCCAAGTGCTTTCATAGTGAATCTTGCCAAGATTATCATCATTTCTTCATCTACTTCACACTTTTGCGAACATGATCATCTGCTCTTTAAGCTCTTATTCTTCATATTTAATGGTTTTCCATTTCTAGATCTAGAACTTTAAATAATTCTAGAAAAAATTGTGTAGAAAATCATAAAAATGTGAAACCAATTTCTATGATTTAGTTATGATCTCTACTTCATTATCCAAGAGCATGTAATCAAAAACATTTTCCTTCCCTAATATCTATTGTTGGTCAAACCTCTAGGAAAATGGGTTTGATGGGTTTCAGACTCTTTTTGAAAGTTAGTACTGTAAGACTCAAATGACTTTGAGATTTTAATATACTTACGGGCTTACAACTTAATGTGTGACAAGTGTTTTAGTATTAAATTGTAAAGACAGTATCATAGCATCAACAAGTTCATAAGCAAAACTATGGGAAAATATTCACAAGAACTTGTGGCTGAAACTGGCGAGTTGCATGTAGAAATCAAAAGAGCAAAGTCAAAGATCAAAGGATCATCAAGACCAAGCTTAAAGGAGAATTTTAGATTTAAGCCTTTAGATGATTTGTTAGAGAAAGAAATCTCTTAATCACAAGATAACTCAACTAAAAAGATGCATGAAGAAAATCAATTCTCATAACCTGCATTAAAAGGAATAAGTTTTTTTTTTAATGAAAAATGATTTTTGAAATAAGAAAATTATTTGTCGTGCATACCATGTAATCAATGGATTTATGTCC
>CM061068.1:122583445-122811196 GCA_030762895.1 Sophora flavescens
ATCAGTTGTTTGACCTTTTGAGGGTTTACAAAACATGTTTCTGAGTGAAAGGGAACATTGCTCGTTTGGACTCAAAATATAGAGCTCTCCTACTGGATTTTCTAGATACGGCACAAGAATTTGAAGTCTCTTTTATAACCATAGCTAGCGGTATTTTAGCAATTTTTGGGACATTCTTCCTTACATACTTCCTATTTTTTGTTTGGTTCTCCTTAAACTCTATTTTGAGTTGCAAGATTTTGACTTCTGCACTTTCCATCTACAATTACCTTTGGCCTATGTTTTCTTTTTATGGGTGCTTTGTGCTCTAGTGTCGTGGTCAAGTCAATGCCCAAGCTACCTTTGCTGCCATAAATGTTACTATTGGAGCCCTTTTGAAGTCCATCGTAACATTCTAATATTGTCTTGTCTTTCTCCTGACCTAGACTTTCAACAATGGTATACTCTCGTATTGTACAAAGTTTGTTATCTGCACACTTAAGCTTATCAATTATTATTTCTGGCTTTCTGTGTATCTTGTCCATACGAATGCTTAGCCTTCTTTTGATGATGATGAATATAGTGATGATGATGAATATAGAATTTGTTACAAAAGTCCAACTTAACATTCTAGATCCGTTGTTTTTGGTATTAATTGGGAGGATTTTATGAAACAAGGGACAACATTAGGAATGTTACGATGGACTTATGGAACAAATTATATATTCATCATCAACAAGAATGGTTCAAATTGTACCCCGATGTTGCCCCTAGTTTCATGAAATCCTCTCGATCAATAACAAAAACAATGGACCGGGAATGTTACGATGGACTTCTATAATAAATCGTATATTCATCATCAACAAGAAAGATCTCAAATAGTAACATTTGTGGAAACAAAAGTAGAATGAGCGTTTGCTTGGGCAAGATACCTAGAAAGCCATAAACAACAATATATTAGATAAAATGTGTAGATAAGAAACATTGTACAATACGAGAGTATACTATAGCTAAAAGTCGTCAGGAGAAAGACAAGCCAGAAAGTCAAGCATATTACAATGGACTTATCCAACAAATTATATATTCATAATCAACAAGTGCGGTTCTAAAGAGCACGAATAGTAACATTTATGGAAGCAAAGGTAGCTTGGGCATTGATGTGAACATGACACCAGAGCATAAAGCACTCGAACAAAGAAAACATAGGCCAAAGGTAACTGTAGAGGGAAATCTCGGAAGTGAAAATCCTGTAACTTAGAAAACGGAATTTAAGGAGAACTAAACCAAAAAGAGGAAGTATGTGCTAGTTGTGGTTATAAAATACATTCATATTCTAGTGTTGCATCTAGAAAATCCAGTAAGAGAGCTCTAAATTTGAAGTGAGAAATGAGAAATGTTCCCTTTCAATTAGAAACATGTTTTGAAAACCCTCATAATGTCAAAAAATTGATGTGTCAAAATACCCTACAGTTAGTGTCTAACATTTTATCAAATTTCTTGATAGATGAGATAATTGATAAAATGGAAGTACTCAACCTAAAGGTGAGCAATGTATCTGGAATGGAAGAACAAAATGCACTTGTCTTGTATAAGGGACATGGTTCGGTTGTACCCTATGAGGGATTTGAATTTGAAAAGAAACTTAAGCCAAGACCTAAAATGGATCTTGACCTAAAAACAGGGAGAATCTGGAAAATGATGACTAGCAAGGAAGGATGCGAATGGCTTAAAGGAAATGACAACGAAGATGAAAAGTGGTGAAAAGAGGAAAGAAAAGTTTTTCATGGATGAGTTGATTCCAACATTGTACAAACACATCTTTTTCAAGGTACACTACATACATTTTGCCCCAAATATCGAATATCATGAACCCCAAATTTTGTTGGTTCTATATCACCTCACAACAACCATTTATTTTTCTTTTTACTCTGTTCAACCTTTTCTCTGAAAGTATTATTATTCAGATTGCACCTTCTTATTATCACACTCTTCAATATATTTGAATAAATTCTAAAGGAAAGTAAAAATTTGACACAAAAAGGAGTGAAATATGTAAAGACAAAGATGATCTGGCAAGCACACTTGTTGAAACATGATAACAAGATTACTAATATTAAGAATAATAAGATACTATATTAATCTAGATATAAACATATGTTAATTGCTTACAGTATGTTGGTCTCTACTTTGTTGTAGAATCATTGACAATGGAACCTAGAATTAGGGGTGTGAAAGGTCAATTTGGTTCGGTTTTAGGTGGAAAAAAACCGAATCAATAAATAATGGTTCAGTTTGGTTCGGTTTTGAATTTTTTTTCTACAAAACCCGAACCAAACCAAACCATTCAAGAATGGGTTGTTTCGGTTAGGACCAAGAAATTATTAAATTTCAAAAAATATATAAAATATAAAATATATAAAATATTAAATATATATATATAGTAAATATAATAAATATCAAAATATTAATATATATATATATATATATATATAAATATTAATGTAATAAAAAAACTTAACGACACAAAAAAACTCTTCACGACACAAAAAAACTCTTTACTTAATGAACCATGAAATAAATAAGAGTTATATGGCTGTCATTTCTAGTTAAAGAAAGACATTCAAGAAAACAAAGAGGAAAAATGCATTTACCTTCACAATCAGTGTACTTACAATTCAGAGAAAGTGAGCACAAATAAGCATTGAAGGCTAATAGAATGATTACTAGGTGGGAAGCGATGTCATATGTTAGTGCCATTACCCTATCAGTGAACCCTATGATGACACCTACTTAAACAGTGAAAAACAATTCCTAGAAGTGAAAAACCTTATTTGTAATTTTGATATAATAATGTAATACTTTCATTATTCTCTATTTTTTGCGAATGACCTGTCAGCAGGAGATAGACACTTTTCAAGGTGGATAAGTCAGTGGTTGACTCAGTTATAGGAGTTTTCCTCACTCAAAATGTTTCTGACTGTCTTTCAAGGTAAATTGAAAATCAAAACCTTTCACAAAAATGCCCCGTGATAGAAAAAGTTGAAGTGTGGCCCCACAAAACTTTATGCTTTCTTCTTATATTTTTAGCTCGCATTTATGTCTCTTGCAACAAAGTTTTGTCTTATGTCAATAAGCAGCAAGAGTTCAGAAAGTACTTTTCATAAAACCTTAAAACTAGAAGTCACGTCGTTTCCAGAATCCATAAGTACTTATCAGATGTTGGGTGAAAGGTAAGATGACTTAGTGAATGATTCCCACAATATCCCTAAGCACACAAAATAAGGTTTTGATGCTGGAAAATGATATCTATTTCAAACAGGCAAGTACACTCAGATAATAGTAGCACTGAAACATGTCGAAAGAAGCTAGTTTATTCTTCTGGCCTTACAAATAAAGAGATCAAACTCAAGGTTTCGAAAGCTAGGTAGGTGAAACTTAAGATTGAGAAAAAGAATGCATGTGAGAGGACAAATTAAGAAAACAGGTAGAGGTAAATGGGACAAAGAAACAAAGGAGCAAACATACAATGGATTCACTGGACCTTGAAGCATTGAGATGTGCATTCGTTGAAGTGATCTATGAAGCTATCAAAGAACGAGGCTTTAGTAACATTCTAGCAAAATGAATCGTGGTACGTTCATGTTTGTAGAACACTACTTACTCTTTTCTCAAGTTAATGTTAGACTAAGAACTTTATTATAATTCAAGAATTTCTCAATAGACTAGCTAAAGACCATGCAAGCAATGATTTTTAATGCTTATGAGATGTTCCCCTGATAAAGCAAGTAAGCCAGTCCAATGTCAGTATTTCTTGTATACTACTTGTGACTTAGTAGTGCTTTTTTTTCCTAGTGGTTCTTGGACTTAATCTGTTTCGGGTATCTTTTCTTGTGCTTTCTTGCTCGATGTGGCTTATAGTCTTTCTTGTGATGCCTATGTTGTGTGGGGTTACTTCTCGAGAAGGTTAGTATGAGCTGCAACATGGTTAGACTTAATTTCGATTGTTGTATACTATTGATATAGTTTTCTGAATTTAGAGTGTTTCGATGTATTGGGTTAGAGTAACCCTTATATTCATATCTAATACAAATTGTTTGCGTTACAAAAAAAAATTCAGTTTTTGTTTGCAGAACATTATTTGTTCCCAAGATATTACTAGATAGGGCACTAATTACTAATATATTTAATGAATTTCTCAATAGGCTGGCGAAAGAACATGGACACATTGATCTTGAAGAGTTAAGATATTCCCTTCCGAATACAACGTCAAGTCATTCCAATGCAAATATTTATTCATCAATATTTCCCTTGAGAAATAGATGAAGGGAGATTTCAGTTTCAAAAGCTATAAAGACTCACATACACTTTATCTATCTCTAAATGAATCTATCATATATGTAATTACCAGAGGACCACGTACTATCGTAACTCCATTAAAGTCTGTTTAATATATATTAATTCATTTGTGAAGAAATTGTTACAAAATAATTGCAATTGTATAGATGTAACTACAACCTATAACTAACTATATGTGTATTCTAAATACGGGAGTGAGCTATTGCCGATTGGTTACAAATATTGGAACTAGCAAGCTTATTGATGATGTATTTGTCATCAATCAATTTAAAGACACTCGTGATAGCTTTGTACTTGAATTTATTGGATGTTTGCTATGACCAATATTAGCTTCATAGAAAACTTTTATGTTTTGGGTCTCATTGGGCTTTAATGAAAATTCTTGATTAATTTTCAAATTTGCGTTTCTCATGCTTGGTTAGAATTTATTCCCCATTGCTCGTCTATTCGCTTGGGTTTATAACATGTTCATCCCTTCATCTATCCCACCTTTTCCTTGGCCCCATTTCAACCATAAATAAGTTCTTTTGATCTTTACATGCATGTTCTTCAAGTTTGGACATTAGAGGCTCAATCCTATGCTAGTGCTTGCTTTCAAGAATGCTTTAAGGGTAGACACAAGCTTATACCCTTGAGAGTTTTGAGAGGATGCCTTTTGAGAATTCTATCACTTGTGATTAACTCTTTGGTTTAATATTTCCTTTTGTTTGCTTGGGGTGTAACGATTTGTTATTCATGATTGTCATGACTCTTTGATACCATGGATGTTTTACTTTGTTCACCACTTTGCATTCCTCAGATTCATTGAAAAGTGTGCCAATTGTGTTTTATCCAGGAGTGCAAAAGCTTATGTGTGGGGGAATTTGGTCAATCATTTTGAGACACTCATTATATCTTTGTACTTGGATTTATTGGATGTTTGTTATGCCTAATATTAGCTTCTTATCAAGTTCAATGTTTTTGGGTCTCATTGGGCTTTAATACAAAGTCTTGATTTATTTTTCAATTTTATTGCATCCAGGCCTTTGCTTCTTATACAGGTCATAACTTGGGTTATTCTTATCCGATTAAGGTGATCTTTGTGGTGGTTTAAAGCTAGGAGACATAGATACAACTTTAATGAAGAAATAACGATGTTTAAAGGGTCAAACTCGCATAAAATGCTAACTTTTTGGACCAGATGCGGGAAAATGCTGACTTTTTGGACGAGATGAGGGATTTGGATTACATCTCAACAACTCATTTTGTAAATAGTTGCTTTTGGGCTAATAAACAAATTTGGGATTTTTTTTCTTATCAAAATTCTTAGTTAACCTAGGGAGACTATAAATATATTTTTAGAGTCTTAGGAAAACAACTTTTGACTTGGGCAATTTGGAGGAGGCTATTTTATCCAGTTTAAGGATTTCATTTTTGGATCTTGAGGTTTTGTTATAATTGTGAAATCTTGTTCTTGATTTTATTTTATTTTTTCATCTTAATCTCCACTCTCTTTTCTTCATTGTAATTTCTTTGTTGGGTTGATACTTAATCATTCAATTTAAAAATTGCATGACTTAACATGATAGATGCTTAAGCTTGCATGTAAAATTCAATGTTAATATGATCTGTGATGCTTAGTCATAGGTCTGACTGGATTTTGGTTTGTAAATTGTTTTGGTGATTTGATGATGCTTAACTTTTTTTTTTAAGCAAAGAAGGAATATAAAAGCATCACAATAGAAACTAACATCCTAACTAGGTTGGCACTTTAGCCCTTACCAATCATCTGCAACACATCAACATTTTATTAATAAAAAATAATACAAGAACATGGGGGGACAAGAACCAAAACCCATGATGAAAATAATCATTTAAAACGATAATTAGGAAGACCTAGCCTATTTCAACGAAAATCCTCACTAATAAAATAGGGCAACAAATTCCACCAAAAATATCCAGGATTAGAGACAATAAAGGAAGTCAGTTTATCAGCACAACAATTTCCTTCGCGGTTAGTATGAGAGATTTTAAGCTGCATATCCTCAGGTAACAGCAAGTAATTCCTCCATTGATCACATGGTTAACCCATGACCTCGTTACCATGATCACATGGTTTAACCCATGACCCTCTAGCTATGATCACATGGTTAACCCATGACCCTGTTGCCATGATCACATGGTTAACCCATGACCCTCTTGCCATGATCCTATGGTTAACCTATGACCCTTTAGCCATGATCTCATGGTTAACACATGACCTTCTTGCCATGATCCCATGGTTAACTCATGACCCTCTTTCCATGATCCACACACATGCAAGAAGAAAGAATGTGTAGCACATGAGTCAAAAAAAACACAGACGAAAATCTACCAGATATCAAACACATACCTAGTATAAGATCTGCAGATTGAGAGGACTTAGCTTCCCTCACAGTAAACACTCTCCATGTGGCCTGAGGTCTAGTCACCTATTGTTTTGATGCTGGGGCTCCTCTCCCAGCTCCTGTCCCTCTACTTGCTCCGGCTCCTGTACCAGCAGCTACCGGCTGCTACGCTCCCCTCTGGCTGCAATGACGAGCCATATGACCTGGTATACCACAAACGAAACAGCCAGATCTATCCCTGCAATCTGTAACATGATGTGGACCCCCGCATATGTAACAAACTAGGCCTCGTTGCTGCTGCGGCTGACCTACTCCACTCATTAGTAAAGGTGCAGATGTCTGAACAGTCTCCACGGGTCTGGTATAAGGTCCCCGCCTCTACTAGGAACCATTACTGCCTCTACCTCTCTAAGCACTGGATCTAATTGGGCCTCCACTCCTTTGTTACCTCTTCCCATCTTCTCACCTCTGGTCTATACTCTCAATGAAATTGCACCTCTCCACTAGCTCTGGCAAGCTGTGGATATCAAGAGGTACCACTGCTCTCTTCAACTCATGACAAAAGCCCTCCTCGAAGTGCCTGCAAACCTAGTCTCCATCAGGAAACCTCTACTAGAACTCTGAAAACTGCAACAGAGCCTCAAACAGAGCAGAATAGTCTCCAACGGACATATTACCCTGTCGTAGGCTCATAAACTCTTCTTCCTTCTCACAACGAACCAACCGCGGAAAGTACTTCTCGAGGAAGCACTCTCTGAACAACTCCCAAGAGATAAGTCTACCCTCAACCTCTAGCAGTCTCCTATTTCCTCTCCACCATGCCTCTGCTCTTCCTGTCAACACAAAAGATGCATAAGTCACCTTCCTGTCCTCTCTACAATACATCACTGAGAAAATCTTCTATAACTCCTGAATCCATCACTCAGATCTCTCCGGATCATAATCACCTCGAAAACTGTGGTGGCTTGCCCTTCAGGAAGGTGGACATGCCTGCATCCTCTGCCTCCTCTACTCTCCTCGGATTCTACTATTCCTACTGCTCCCTGGTCATCTGGAGGGTCTCGGATTATTCACCTCTGCCACCAATAACTCTATATTTGGCTCTACCGCCACCTCTGCCATACGCTCCTCATCCTCTACCATGAACCATGATCCTGTAAAAGAAATCATTAGCTCAAATTTATATGACATATAATATAACATAAAACAGGCATATAAATACTATATGACATACATATGTTTACTATCACATCTGTTTTCACTACCTAACTTCTAAGCATAGTCGATATCCAATGTGGATTCAACTAAAATGGTCAGTACACCTTAACCTCACAGTCTGAACAAAATCAAACTGCTCTGATACCACCAAACGAGACACCCCGAAGTACCATTAAGAAAAACCTATTTAACTAAACCTTAATTGTAATATTAGCATTAAACACACCTAAGAGAGAAAAAACGGATATATGTAAAAAACTTAAACATAAAACCTGTGAAAGATAAACTCACACCCCATACACACACACACACACACACACATAAAAACATGTCTAGGGTACCCTATCAGTAGGGCCCCACATGGTACAAATCGACATATCTAAACTATAAAAAGAAAGAAATATATCAAACGATCAAGAACAGAAAACCACCTCACCACACTCCACATTGCGCCCATCCCCGCTCAAAATACATCAAAAATGGCTCATCACACACCTATATACAAAACGACGTCTGACATCTACTACTACCCTGACTCTCTCCACGTCTGCGAATATAGACTCTCCACTCATGAACATCGATGTCGAGGAATTTCCAAAATGCATATACACACTGATTCGCCTAGTGTATACAGAAAGGAAGGTAACTGGGTTGATCTGTCATCCCCGATCATCATAAAACTCCATCTCAAATATGACCATCACTAGGACCCTCGGTGGTCCCGTCATCTAGGGGTGATGGATGTAAGGCATCCTGTTGTACAGTGTCTGCTCCACGGTCGATAACGAAACATACAGAGAGAGGTATAGGGACATAAGAAACTATACTATCATCATGTAAAATAAAAGGATACATAGCATAAAATACAATAATAGTACCATGACATGCAATCACATATAGAGAGCAATCATCCTCGAGTTACTTTATCATCCTCTACCCTTAAGCACTCATGCAACTAAGCTCGGATGCTGACGTGGCCACCTACAATCTTGTCACACATCTCCCATTCCTGTTAGGTATGTTAGTCAGTCGTCCCAGCGAGTATAAGTAGCCCAAAGCTACACATAGTAACATAAGTAGCCCGAAGCTACAAATAAAATGGAGTCATTCCCCAAGGACTACAGGAATATCACGGTAGCATCACAAATCAACTATCCCGTGATATCCGGTATCTATAATCAGATACTCTGACCTCATGTGTTCCATTCACACGGGTGTGAACAACACCATGCAAACTAGTATGAGTCTCACCGACTCTTATCGGATATTTAACTAGTGCCTTAACCCTTTTATAAGAAATTCGTATACATCATCCGATTATGTTACATAAGCTCATCATACATAAAATAATATTTAATTTGACTAGGAACCTCTAAGTCATAAATCATGCTCCCCCCAACGTGCATATCTCCCATGACAACATATATCATCACCTAACACATCACAAGCAGGTCAATAGTAAAATCAGACATCCTCAATATTCACAAAGTCAACCTAATGATGAAAACCTACAATCCCAAATCATTATTGGTACTATGGGGAAGCCGCCAACATGATTTTGGTATTGTCGATTACTTGCCCACTAGTTGGTTTTGGTCGCCCTACAACCATTGTTGCATATTACGCTACTTAGCCATTTCTGACGATAGATTGCTTCTTTCTCCCACCTGAGGTGTAGGTAGGAGTATCTGGTACCACAAAACGAATCCTCTCCTTTCCCTCTAGCTGCTGCCACATGCAATACACAACCCTCCGAGGCTCTGAAAATTCACCTGAACACATACACACGTAGCAAACGATGTTTATAACCCTAATACAAAAACATAACTTGAAACCAATAGATAACAGTAGATAAAACCTCAATACCGACACCTACAACATGTCGGTATGATGAGAGCATATGATTACCTTAGCCCTAGCAACAAAAGAGATATAGCGATGGGAAGAAGACGTCGCCACAAGCTTAATGATGTAGTCGGTTTCATGATACGATAACTGGTATGATCACACCGAGTTCTAGAACCTCTCATTACGTTCTCTCTCTCACTTTATGGACCTTCAGCTATGTAATTTTCGTAACTTTCACCAGCTTCCTCTTTTATTTTTGCATGTTCTGCTGTCCACGCTATAGCGTGGGACTGCTCCACGCTCTATAGCTCTAGCGTAATAGCATGGACCTTCTCCACGCTCAAGAGTGGATCCTGATCAACATCTTCGCTCTGAATTTTTAGATGTCACACGTCTTCCTCCACGTTCCACTTCTTGACACGTATTGCCACATCACAGAACTCCACAAATGCTTTAACTTCTATGTGTCCACGTTCTAGCATGCCCACGCTAGAACATGGAGACATTGCAGGCTGTAGCACGCTGCTCAGATATGCAAGCCCTTACTTGCACGCTCTTCCTATTTGAAACCAAATGATCCCGTTCCACTTAAGCATACTATTAAACACTAAAAAATAGATAGTAAGCATATACCTCAAGATTATAAAACAAGGATCTTATAATGTGTATTGGGATGTGTCACATCCATACCTGGGTTGTGTTTTAATGCAAAATGGTAAAGTAGTGGCTTATGCCTCTAGAAAGTTAAGGGTATATGAGAGGAATTACCCAGCCCATGACTTATAGTTGGCTGCATTTGCATTGATGATATGGAGACACCATTTTTATGGTGCTCAGTTCACAATGTTCAGCAACCACAGGAGCTTGAAGTACCTGTTTGATTAGAAAGACTTGAACATGAATGAAAGGATATGGGTGGAATTCATAAAGGACTATGAATTTGGTCTTCATTATCATCCAGGAAAAGAAAATGTTGTGGCAGACATTTAAGTCAGAAATCCTAGCAAGTGTCTACTATGATAGTCAAGGAATTGGAACTGATTGAGAAGTTCAGAGATCTGAATCTAGGGGACTCCTAGACTTAATATGGAAGAAGCAAGTTGAAGACATATACCTCCAAAAAGTGAACCAGATGATAGGAGAAGGAAGTACTCTAGAGTTTAAGCGAGGTACTGACAGAATCATAAGGTTCAAGGAAAATGTGTCTGGAGGATTGTGAAGTTAGGAAGTTGATCTTGGAAGAGATGCATAAAAGCAAACTCTGCTTTTATCCAGGAGCCACAAAGATGTACCAAGACATGGAGGAAAAGGAATGTTTAGTGACCTGAAATGGAGTAGGAAGTAACATCATTTGGGATGCAATGAAAGAAGATTCCACATGGGAGAGGGAGGCAAACATGCAACAACAATATCATCATTTTTTCGCCTAAGCTACTTCATATAAATTTCGAGGACACAATTTATTTTAAGGAGGGTAGTAATGTAATGCCCCGATTTCTCGATTTTAAGCATGTTTGAAGGCTTAATAATGTTCCTTTGGTGCTGATGATCTTGTGTTTCAAATTTGAGGTCAATCGAACTTGGAACGAGCTCAGAATACACCAAATCACACGAAAAATAGGTATCTACATCAGCTCAAAGTTTGAGTATGGAGAAGCCCAACATTTTAGTGTTGGCATGCTAAAATGCGAGTCATATGGACTTCCAAGCGTGACAAGGTCCCAAACACGTGTGGGACACGTGGCACTAAAGGAACGACGTGTGGCAAAGACGTGCTCTAGCGTGGGGCACTGGTACACTCAAGCTGCTCAATGTCGAAGGCCAAAGTTAGTTTCAGGTAAACCTTTACCTTGGACATTCATCCTTTCATTTTAAGCTGGAGAACAGAGAAGGAGGGTCTAAGAGTTCTTGAGAGAGAAAGTAGTGCATGTGAAGCATTCGTCCGTACAATAGCAATTCCGACTTTGTATCTTCGATCAGATCAACGAACACGTCATATATCTACCGTCGATTCGTGGATAAACCGAGGTAATGCTCGAATCCCTAACTCGTCTACACGTCGACATTGTCATTTTCGTGGTTTCTTTATTCTTGCATGAATTCAGCTTTGTTTATGGATTTATTGCAAGATTAGGGTTCTTCACAATGTTTGGATATTGACTATATGTTAGGGTAAATTTTGGAGTATCAGGGAGCTCCCAAGGATGCTTGGAAGCTGTTGTGTGGTGTCGAAGGGCGTAGTTTTTGAGGCGTAGAACAAGTGTAAGCGACTATACAAGGTAGGGGAAAGAACCACTGTCGTCGGGGAGGCAAGAGTATTTTAGAACATAATGATATGCGTAGGATATCCTAAACTAGTTGAATAACCAGTAACACCTGAAACCGCATTGGTGGCTATAGTGGAGTAGTACCGATGAAGGTTTAGGCATTGTGGGATTATCAACAGTAAGTTGATTGTTATTGATCGAGGTTTACTGCTTTGTATAAGTATGCTAGTCGCCATGGTATGTTTGATGGTATGTTCAATGTGTTATTTGCTGGCATGCTTGGTGCTTCAGTATATGAGTTATGAGATTATATGATGGTATATATGTTTTAGATGATAATATGCTCTGTATGTAACTGTGTTTCTGTACGATTGATGATATGAGTTTGATATGGTATGAGGTTGCTGATACGTATTGTTATAGTATGTTGAGCCTGCTTGTATGATTTGAAATAAGTAATCATTGTTGTTGATTGGGTGATGTATGTTATGAGTCGGATTGATAGTATGTGCGATAGTACCTCATCGGAGGAATTAACTAATGTGTGATGTGCTGAGTGATGGAACCTTAGGATATGAGGTTGAGGTACTATGCCATAAGTTAGCGTTATGGTGAGTCGGTGAGATTCACGTTGTATTGTCGTTGTATTTCACCACCGCGTGGATTGGAGTGGAGGATCATCCTAAAATGTTGGGGATGGATCGAGATATTGAACGAGCATCCTGATCTGCCAGGGATGTGTCGTGATGAGTATCCTGATCTGCAGGGGATATGTCATGATAGCGGACAATCATCTTAAAATGCTGGGGATGGATCGAGATAGTAAACGAGCATCTCTGTCGGGGATGTGTCGTGACGAGTATCCTGATCTTCTTGGGATACACTGTAGTAGTGGAAAAGCATCATAATTTGTTGGGGATGTGTGGCACAGTGGTGGATGATACATCTTGACTTGCCGAGGACATGTAGTGGTGACTGAGTCTTCAAGTACGTTTAGTTGTATGAGTGACAGTGAGTCTGATTAGCATGAGAGCTTCGGGGATGATTATGTGTGCTATGTATGTTTGTGTGTTGTCATTGTATTTTATTCTATTTCTTCTTTCCAATTTTCGATGACTAGTGTAGATTCTTAACCCCTATTTCTCTATGTTGTACTTATTGTTTTGGACAAAGCACGCTGAAAAGACCCGTGTTGGTCTGTGGGGACAGTCGTTAATCCATAGAGCAGTCAGGGATGTTACAAATGGTATCAGAGCGGCACATCTACCAGTATGGTGTGGTTTGGGGACGAACCAAGCGGAAGCTGGTAGGCATGTGACACCAGGGGTTGACGAGGGTGGGGAGTGGTCGTCGGTGCAAGATGGCACGGACAAGGAGCGGCTCCTGGCATGCTTCTAGGTAGAGAGGCACATGAATGAACCGGTTACGCAACGGAATAAAAGGGATCCTGAGACTGTGTAGGTATGGGACTATATAGTTCATGATGGCTTATGTTAATTGATTAGTACTACCTATACTAACAAGATGGATCTTTTTTTTCGGGAGGCCATCACTTAAGAACTCCACAGTTAAGCGTGCTTGACTTGGTGCAATTACGGGATGGGTAACCTCCTGGGAAGTTTTCCTAGTAAGCGTGCGAGTGAGGACAAATCACTCTAAAAAGACCTGTGTTGGTCTGTGGGGACAGTCGTCAATCCATAGATCAGCCAAGGATGTTAGTGTCTCTTTGAAATACTTGTCTCAGACAATTTCTAAAAACCATCAAATGAGTTTATCGTCTGATTGCCTTTTCAGCACATGTTTCCTGTTTGTTTAAAAAAAAATGGTTTTCTCAAAAAACTTTGTAAACATAATTCAACCGCATTCTCATTTTTACCTTTGTTCATTCCAACATCCTTCTAACCTATCTGATTAATGCAACTCAAGACTCTAATTAGTTCTTTGGAATTAAAACACTAAAATTGAGAAGGTTTGTTATTCATTTAGGAAGATTATCAAGTAGATTGATGATGAGTCTATAGACTTATTTTAGTTTATTCTTATGGATATACCCAAAAAAATTTCTCTTCTTTAAGTAATTAATTAACAAAGTTATTAAGAGGGTATATAATTTATTGCATAAATACATATATTTGTTAATGGATGATGACTCAATGAGTTAGACAATCATGTTTAAATTCATGGACGTAAATTTATGTATACTAATGTATTTTCTAAGGTATAACGTCCCAGTTTTTACATATATGTTATATTATTTATGCAGAGTGATTAATTTATCTGGATGTTTTATTTATTTATTTTTAGGTTGTTTAATTGGAGTAATTCTATTACTCATTTAAAATTATTTTATTTGGTGCGTTAGCACTGCCTTATTACAGTGTATGCACATTTACTCGACAATAATATTACGTTATTGTCACTAATATTTTTTGATGATAAAAATATTTTAAATAATATGATTTAAAGAAAATTATTTTCCTATTTGACTCTATTTAATTTTAGATTTGAAAATATGTCGGTTTAAAATTAATCGGAAATTAAATTTTGGACTGTTAATTTTCTTAGTTGATTAGTTCAACTATCAATTTTAACTCTAATTTAAAATTTTAAAGTATATAATTGTCAACCGTTATTTTTAGATCCAAAAGCCAAAATCATGTTTATTTTAGGCTTAATATTTACCACTCATTTTCTACCTACTATTACTAATAAAAATAATTTCCTCCTTTTATCTCCCTCTCTCACGAGACAGCCCTCTCACTCGTCTTCTTTCTTTTTTTTCCTCTATTCTTCTTCCTCCTTCCTTCTCTTCCAGCCGGCGCCGTCCCTCCACCTGCAGCCACCGTGAGTCACCACCGCAGGGATGTTGTTCGGCCGCTGCCTCCATCGCGGTAAGGATTTTCGCCGCCAGTCATGGTGGTTTTCCACCTCTATGTGTTGTTGAACCTTCTTTCCTTCTTCCCTTAAGCTTGACTTTTGTTTTTGTTTGGATCTTTGGTGCTGTCCAGAAACGCGCCGCCGCCCTCCGCCCCTACCCGTGGTGCCGCCGCCAGCACCACTCTCTAGTCGTCGTCACAGTGCTTCTTCCTCGTCTTAGGTGAGTGAATTTCATCTTCTCTTGTTCAAAATTCAAAAATCCCCAATTTCTTCAAAACCCTAACCCTAAGTTCTAAATTTTAACCTAAATCCTCAAATTGTTGGTATGGTTATTAAATTGGGTATGTCAATTTCAAATTCCCAATGTCAATTTCATGTTTTTATGACCAGAACATTGTTCCCCCAAATTGAGATTATGAACCCTAAAGTCCCCATTTTATTTTAATTGAAATTGATTATGTTCTTGTAAAATAAGCTATGTATCTATGAAATTGGGATTGTTAATTGATGTTCTAACAAATCAATTTCACATTTCTATGAGCAAATCTCATTTCCCCCAATTTCACTAAAATTCCAAATTTTCATCTTAACTTCAACTATGAAATTGTTTCTATTTTAATGCAATTGGAGTTATAAATTGATGGTTCCCTAAGCTAATTTCATTTTGGTGATCAAATATGTATTTCCCAAAGTTATGTTAATGAATCCTATTTACTCAAAAATCAAGTTCTTTGAAAAATGATTATATTTTTGTTAAATTAAATATATGGTTTCTTTTGATAGTATGTTTTGAGGATGAAAATTGAATTGGTGAAATTGTCTGTTTGTTATCATACTTGATTTGTGTCTCTGGGATGTTGAACACGTCTATGCTTGCTTAGTGGAGTAGAGTTTGCACTCTTGGAACAAAGGTAAGGGAGTATTAAGACGAGGATCTTCCTCTTGTCTTCAAAGGTAAGGGAGGTTGCCTGAGGGATTTCCGGTAACTGCATGCTATATGTGTGTCATACGTGAGTTTATCTGTTGTGCTGTGTAGTGTTAAATTAAGTTGTTATATGACTGTTTATGTGGTTGTAATGTTTTCTGTGAAAGCATGATTTTATTTGTGATGTATGAATATCTGTTATGAATGGATTATCTGTTTGGTTGATCGATTGATGGCAAGCCTAACAGTGGTCAGTTCCCAATTAAATCAAAGATAAAAGCTTTAAAAACCTTGAGGAGAAATTTAATAGATTTGATTTATGGAAGTGGAAGAAATATATTGATAATATTTATATTTGATGATGTTTCGGGGAAAATAGTGATTAATGAGAAATAGTGAGGACGACAACTTGAAAATCTTTCAGTTACGTTATCTTTTTCAAAATAAATTCAAAAATAGGATGAAAAGTTACTACAAGAAATTAAGTGTCAAGAATACTTCAACATTGATGGTAAATAATATTTTGTAAAAGAGAAAATCATTTGATTTATAAATGACTTTATTTCCAATGGAAAATAATTTAGAAAATTACTTTATGGCGAAAACTATGAGGAACAATTTTATTATTTCGGATAGAAATGAGTTGGAAATGATTTTACGAGGATTTGACGTTGTTACGGAAAAAGAAGTTTCGAAAATAAAACGGATTTCAGAAAAATGGATTTCTCTATGATTTGACGATTTTATAAATGAATTTCAAATGGAAAGGATTTTCTGTAAACGAGTTTTACACAACGTTGTTATTTTTGATAACTTGGATAAGTTGTGGAGGTTTTGATTTGGATTTGTGTTTCACAGAACGAAAATAATTTCAAAGTTGAAAAGCGGACCTAGTGGGCGAGACATCGGGGTTCTAGTGTTCTATGGTGTGGACAGTGTGTCCTAAAGGTGAAGTTATGGACTATATGTCCTGTAAAAGTTATATTGACTTTTGTGCACTAAAATCTACGAATCTAAGACTGGTACATCGGTCTAGATTTCGTGATTTGCACAATTGGGCTTGGAGTCCTTTTTATTGAAACTGATGATAAACTTCAATGTTTGAAAATTGAGATGGTCGTGAGCTTTTGAGCTTCGACAAGGAAAGAATGAACACGAAGAAAAGTAACGAAAACAAAATGTTTTACATGCATCATTCGGCAGATGTGCCTAAAGGTTTTATGTATGGTACCTTGTATTCAATTTGTGGTGTACGTTTCGCCTTTGGGTGGAATAGAAGGTGGGTCTAGGAAAGACCGGGCTACTTACTACTATTTCTGGAGCTCGGATTTTAGTGATATTTTATAGACCGAGTTATGTTACGACTATCATTGGAGTTCATGTAAACCACGTTACGATGATGGTTGGAGCTGGTGTCCTACCGAGTTACTTACTTTAATACTTGGAACTCGGAACCTTGACGGGCCAAATAATTGATGTTATTGAATGGAAGTTGGGATCTCAAAAGGTTAGGTACAAAATTTTACACGGTGAATATTGAAGTGTCATGCATTATTTTTAATGACGATGACTGTCGGGTATGAAACCCATTGATAAACTACTTGTTGATTTCTGAATATTTATGTTGTTATAACTATATATGTTATATGATGTTTTGGGTGTCGTGCATGTAGTTATCGTGTTTAAATCCATATATTGGTATCTCACCCTTGCATGTATATGTTTTTCTAGTTTGGTTGTTGTACCTTGGTACATGAGTACAGGGGTTGCAGAGGAGTTCTTAGCTTCACTTGAGGATATTAATTCCGATCCTTGGAGAAGCTAGTGATAATGGTGAGAATTATAAAGGTCTTTCCAGTAAATGTCTCGTAGAGTGACCAGCTTAGGATTCTTCTTTGGAATGTGTATACTTTTGAGAAAAGTTGATATAGGTGATTTTGAAAAACCTTATATGGTCTGGAATTTTTGTAATGACAACAATTTCGGGAAAAAAACTTGTATTTTATCATGGTTTGATTTATGAATCAATTTATTTTATGTATGTTGTTGAGAAAAATATGGTTTAACTATTGTGATGTATGTATCACTTTTTTGAAGTATATCGAAAGAAAAATTTTTATACCTATGTTTTTCTGACTTAAAGTAAATAAATTTCCGAAAGCAACCAGCATAATTTCTTTTTTATTTATTTCCGCACGTGTTTACAAAGTAATGCCCAAGGAGCAAAGACTTAAATAGTTAGGCAATCATGTCCAAGTTAATGCAAAAAAAATTTCTATAAATTCACATATAGATTTTTTCCCTAATGGATGTATTTTCTAAGGAGAAAAGACTTAGATAGTTAGGCAATCATGTCCAGATTAATATAGAGATTTTTTTTTATTTGTAAATTCACATATACATGTTTTCCCAAAATGCATTAAATGTCCATACTTTTATTAGATTTGTATATTAAAATTTAATAATTTAAAGGATTACAAGGATTTGTTAAAAAATATATATTATATTTTGTGTAAATACATGTATTTATTAATGGCTAGTGACTCAAAAAGGTTAAATTTATACATATTAATTTAAGTAAATTAATGCATTTATGAATTAATGTATTTTTTTAAGGGATATTCAAATGGTTAGTAAATCATGTCTAAGTTAATACATAACAAAAGTTGCATGTGTTCATGTATTTATTAATACTAGATTGTGACCCGCACCGGTTGCTGTAATTTTTTAGAAATTTAGAATGAAATTGGCAACAAGTTGACAGTAAATGAAATTATAATAAAAAATAATATTTGTGTGAAACAGTAAAAGATAATAGAAGACTTATTTGTCACTTTAAATGAAACAGTAGTAGATAACCTTTTTATCAAAATTTGTACAGATTTAAGAGCATATAACTATGTTTACTGTTATTCCAAGTACACATTAATGTAAATGAGAAAATAGATAACACATCCAAACTAATACTAAGAATATATTCAATTGAAAAAAATAAAGCATCATACCTGCAACTATTAATTAGAAAACTGGTTGCTTTAAATCAGGAAACATAGCTTTCCATCTCAAAAACAATTATTCATGTTGCTATCCTTAACTAAAATGGAGAAGAGATGCATAAAATAGTTTGAAATCCAGTAAGTGCAGATAACAGCACACTTAAAGGAAAATAGAACTCAAATCTAAATACAGTTGAACCGTTAAGTTCAAAATCTTACAATGAGTAGAGGAAGTGAATAATTTAAAAGGATAATGGTCAAATCTGTTGGGCATAGAAATTATTAGGGTAGGAAGTGTTTTTTACGTCAGACAAAATTGATTTTTGACGTCTGAAAAATCCTAATGTTATTAGAACAATCGTTAAAAGTGTAAATTTTTACGTCAATTTACTTTTAATGTCAGTTGATTACAAAACTGACGTTAAAAATACACTTTTAACGTCAGTTGTTTCATTCAATTGACGTTAAAAGCTAGTTTTAAAAAAAAACTGATGTTAACGTCAGTTGTACTAAACAACTGACGTTAAATTTTGTTACAATATATCCCTTCCCCCAGCTATCTCTGCATTCAATAAACAGTCTAGTCCAGTAAACAATCTAATAACAGTCCAATATTTCACTTAAATTTCATTAATAAAATATCTATATATATATATATATATATAGATATATATATATAGATATATATATATATATATATATATATACAAATTAAGGAACAAATGAGAGGATAAAAAACATACTAATTACTACACACCTACATATAAGTTTCTATACTAATTACTAACTACACATCTTCTATATACTCTTGAGGTATACCTGCGGGCAATCCTTTTTCTTTAGCACAGTTGAGGAAAAATTCTGCAAACCGCGTCCTCAAGTCTTTGAACTCTTTTTTGTTTAAAGGAGATTGGTAGCTGTTAAAAACCTGCACACGTTCAAATAAATGATGGTAACATTAATTAACACAATGAAAATGAAAACTATAATATATAATTAAATAAGTTGTTTAATTAAGTATTATTACCCTCTTCCATCCTTCCGTAATAGATGCAGAGACTATGTTCAGCATATGTTGCATCACATAATATCCACACGACCAATCGTCTAGATGATATCGAGACTCCGAAAGAAATGAAATTTAATGTCAGTTAAATAAACATATATATTTGGAATTAGTAATTCGTAATTCTAATATTACATACTATTTAAACTACCAACCTTGAGGATAATTCAATCATGTTTTCTTTTAGACTTAGGAGTCCTACTCTTCCCGTTGGCACAGCTCAAGCAACAAGTCTTGAGCGCACTATCATAAACAGAATATTCATGTCAATTAACCAATTCACCATGTTTGTTAAATAAAAACAAATGTTAAATCTTAAATTAAATAGAAGATTAATTACTCACCTATTGATAGGTTCCACCACCTCCCGTGGCAGGTCCCCGTGGAGAGAGCATAGGAAGATGACAGTATGCCTGACAGGATGAATTACGAGCAACTGCCAATGGTTGTTCATTATGTACGGTGCCCGATATAGCTCCTTGCGATCCCCTCTCAGTAATCTTGTTAAGTACGATGTGACTTCTTTTTTATTGTCAAAGAATTCAGGCTGAAGGGAGTAGGGCTCAAAGAAGCCGAATTGGTTGTCACTCCTCTCGAGTTGAATTCGATGGAGATTCCGATGATATGAATACAGTAAATCATAAAATTCAAAATAAAATATATAAATTGAATTAATTATAAAATTATAAAGCATATTGACGTCGACCAAAGACTAGCAACTGCAGTGGATAGTTGCTGGCCATCATTGTAAAAATACCCAATATTGTCACCACTGAATATAAATCCAAACTCATGCTCATGAAATGGGCGTGCCAGCCAACCATCATGCTCCAACTCCCATTGAAAAAGCACAGGCGCAAAATCCTCGCCAATCGAGAACAACCGAGTCATGAGGGAAACCTTACCCGCCTTTGAAGTGCCTACTTGAAATCTGGGTTGGATAAGAAGCGGTTTATCAGCTGGTCTGTAATGACAGGATCAGAAAAGAGCTTTTGTGTAATGGTTTTTGTAAGTGCAGCCTCATCGATGACCCGTCTTCATGAAGTTGACTTGCCATAATATTCTTTGATGCCCACCATCTCTGGAACACCGATCACCCGACCAGGATGGTCATCCTTGCCTAGAGAAATGAGTAATATGTCCCGGCGTCAAGAAGGGACGATTAAGCCCTGGGAGCATTTTTCCTTAAGCTCCATCTACAATGAAGAATTGAAAAAATGTGTAAGAGAAATGTGTTCCTTAAAAATATCAACCATAAACAAATATCAACTATAAATGCATATAGGTAGTTACTTACAATCTTATCTGTCACATTGCGAGTGCCTTCAGTTTTAAAAGAGCCTTTCTTTGTCATTCGGTCGGCCAACCAAACATCCTTGCGCGGGATAGGAGACGGAGGATCAAGAGGTGTGCCCTCAAGCTCCTCTCCAGCTGCTATCCTCACAGCCAGCTCCTCCTGCTTCACCCTAAGCTTCTCCGCCATCATCTCGTCAATCCTAGTGGCATACCCACCGTGAGACAAGGTGTGGGTGTGGACGTTCTTAGCTTGATTCTGCCTACCCATCTTCGCCTTAGCCTGTTTAAACAAAAACACATAATTAATAGACTTAAATACATTTAATTTCTTTTCTTAAATGATCTCTAAGAAACATAAATAAATTAACTTCATCAACTAACCTGAAATGTGTTCCCATGTTGAATTCTAACAAATTTATCCCACATCTCCCTATCAATCTAAGGGTAATCCAAGAACATCTTATCAAGCTTCTTCTTCCCACATACATAGTGCCTAGTAAGATCATGCTTGAAGTCACTCCAGCGTCTTGCCCCTAATGAGAGCCATTTCCCCCGATGATGCTCGTCATTTGACACGATCCAAGCTGTCTACACATTAAATACATAACAAACAGGATGAATTAGAACTCGAATAATTATTTAATAATGTACATCAAAAGAATGTAAAAGTAAAATACCGTGATAGCCTCCCAAATCTGATCCTTAACGTTTTGTGGAACGTCGTTCCAATGGTTGTATAGGATGCTAACGTGCTGCTTGGTTTGTAGAATCACCCACGATTTAAATTCTCTAGCACAGGGACCCTGGGGCTTTAGTTTAGCATCAAAGGACACCTCAAGAGGCTGACCACTTTGCCTAGCCTTCTCTAACTTCTTCAATGACGTGGCTCCTCTACCCCGTTTCCTCCGAGACTCTGATGTCTGTTTGGACAAAAAAATGTTAAATTAGAGGGTTATGTATAACAAGGATAAATAAAGAATATATAAAGAACTTAAACTTACATTATAAATAAAGAAAAAAGATAGTATATAACATAAACTTACAGTATCATCAGGTGTAGTCCCCATAGTGTCCTGCGTAGGCCCCATAGTGTCCTGCATAGGTCCCATAGTGTCCTCCTGTGAATGCTGGTCCAAGTGATCCATCTGTATGCCTGTTCAGAAACAGTAAATATTAAAATATGTTTTTTTAACATGGATAACTAAAGATGAAGATAAATAGATAAATACATTTCCTCGTATTCAAACACCTGACACAAGGACAATAGAACATTCCATTACTATTAGGCATTCCATAAAAAATGAGGCTCTTATCCCTCTCTATAGTGAACTTTTTGCATATATTCTCGGACTATCAACCGAGTTTTGTAATTTTTTAACAATAGATTAGTCTCTTTAGCAGCCATATGCCATATATTCTTGGACTATCAACCGCTTGTATGCGCATCGACGAAGCCACGCTATGCCATTTCACATCACTCAGAGTGGCCACAGTACCGTTCACCCTTTCAGGTTCATTTGGCGGAGAACTCCTGCTGAAGTCGGAACCCGTTTTGGGTGGTGCGTATAGCTCCGACGGCCTCACACGGTAGTAACCCTTTGGGAATCGACTTCCATTATGCCTGCGCTTTCGGGGTTTTTTTTTGCCCTCCAACGGCGTCTCCGTGCGTCTTTATTGCAAACGGTGGTAACCCTTTGGAAGGAGTTTAGTGCGTGTTGTATTGTATATGTTGGGCATGAGACACAATTTAGTGAGCATAAGAAAGAATAAGAAATTGCAAGAGATAGAGCCACGCAGGTTTCACACCATATGTGGAAAAAATGGGCATACGTGGGATTAGAAAAGCTGATATGTCTTAATATTATGTTTAGGGTGAATTTTAATAAATTATAAATAGAAGTGGATTTTTAAAGGTAATCGTAACTTAAATATACTAGCGGAAAGGCGGGCACTTACGTGCCTGTCTGGCCGCATTCCTAATTCTTTTACGTGTCTTTTATCCATGTTCTTGGCACATAATGTTTTATTTCACTTGTCTAAATCGAATATTTTAATCGGTAATTTTTGCGACTTTATATCATGATTGATTAATGTAAAAAAAACGTATTTTGTTGTTGTTGTGCAATATACATTTTCTTGGCTAATACCATCAATTTTTTTAATTAAAAACTTGAAATTCAATATCAAAATATTTGTCATGTTAGCATATTTCAAGTAAGAACAAAATATCTATATTCTTAAGGTTATGATATGTTACTTGTTTAACTCTTATATTAGTTATGATTAAGATATTGAATATGTTATATTTGTATATGACATTGTGTTGGTTAATTTGTAATTTTATAATTATCAAGTATTTTATTGATAATGAGATATACAAAGAATTGAGAAGAATCATGGTAAGGTAAACAACTATACGAAGTTGTTGGTGTTTTATTTATCACATGTTTAATACAAAAGTTTCTATTGACATACCTGCCTGTCCATATTTCTATTTCATTTACTCGTGTGTACGTTATTGTTGGTATAAAATATATTTTTGCCATTTGTATAAGATATGTATGTTTGTTCGGTAATTTTTGTGATTTTATACTGTGATTGGTTAATATAAACACACACGCGCGCGCGCGCGCGCACACACACACACACACACATATATATATATATCACATTAATGGCAGAGAAACTAAGATGTCAAATTTGATCCATCATACCAGCACCTCCAAAAGTGCCATAGCATTTGCAGCCTTCTAGAATAAGTTAAAAGACCCAAAATAAAATTTAATAAAAAAATCCAAAACAAATTTTATATTCCAATTATTACTGCAGGCCCTTCAAAATTTCTAATAAGGGGAATTCTGAGACTGTCTACCCATACTCTTTGATGTATAAGGGAAAATAATAGTTATAGTAGTAGTATTAAATATGTTTAGGTTCCTACTTGCAAGATGAAATCCAGTAATTGTGTCCAATTTACTGCAGGCCCTTCCACTGGTCATAGACCTGGAGAATTAAATAGGCTGCCAACAACCCGCCCGAAGCCAAAAATATACTTTGTTTGTTAAATATAATTTAAATAATCAAAATGCATTAGAATATGAACATGACATTCATTGGAAAATATAACTCCCTCAACTTATTAATCTTCTTAAGTCTGCCCATTTCATCTCCTCTTCTTCATCTACTTCCTTGCTACTCCTCTGATATGCATCATCACCCTTTCCACCCATTGCCTAACTCAAGCTTGCTGGGGTAAAATTTTCTTTTTGGGTGTTGAAAAGACATTCCATCCACTGCTCATAGACCTGAAGAATCAAATAGGCTGCCAACAACCTGACCGAAGCCATAAATATACTTTGTATATTAATATCATTTAAATATTCAAGGGAAATGCTAACCAGTGCCCTTAGGGCATTGGTTAAGGAAATAGAAATAGAAACTTTGTCTTGAAAAATGGTGTATTTAATACTTAGAAAATTTAAAAGCTACACTTTTCAATATGATTTTTCTATCTTTGGAATCCTTAACTAATGCCCTTAGGGCACTGGTTAGCAAGACCCAAGATTCAAAATGCATTATAAGAACATGACATTCATTGGAAATTATAACTCCTCTTCAACTCATTAATCTTCTTATGTCTAACTTTATAACCAAACAATACTTCCAAAAACTTAAACATAAATAATGAATCTTGAAAGATAATTTAGGAGCCTAGAACAGATATATAATGGCTATTAGTTGAAACTTAAACATAGTTCATTTGCGGCTATAAGGAAGAAAAACTTATACACGTGTCAAGCCGTAAATGCATGGTTCCCTAAGTGTTTGTTCAACAATATTGAAGTTATGTTTGTTGTCTTCATAAGCATGTTCCACTCTTGTAGTCTATTGGTTCATTCAATGTAAATTATAAGAAAGGCCACACACAATAAAGTAATAATTCAACCATGAAAATCATGGCAATGAAGTTGCCTCATAGACACCAAATTGTTACAAGAAGATAAAGATTACAAATGTCCGTTGGACAGTAGCAAATGCGAGTTCAATAGATGGGTTCCTCGACAAAAAATATCCAGATGGGGAGAAAGTTCTACAATAGATATATGTAAAAAAGTTAATTGATTACAGTGGATAATAGAAGAGGTAATTATATGATGGATACTTGCCTTAGCAAACCAAATACATTATATCGATGGTTATGTTGAAAACTTTGAAACGATGAAGCTCATTCCTTTTTTAATAAAATTAAATATTTGAAAGCTCAATAGATATACATACTTGTATGTAGGTCAAACATAACTGAGCTTGGCTCAAGGGTTTAGCATATCCTTGCTTAATTTATATTCAAATTTGGTCTGTCTTTTCTTCCCGACACAGTGGCTGCTCCTTTGCAATGAAACAGAGCTGCCTTTGAAAAAATAGGAATCTAAATTTATCCAAGAATGGTGTTAACTGATAGAGATTTTGAATAAAAGATTTGTTTGAGTTCAAGATAAGGTTATGTAAACATTCATTAATTAACCACTTACTATTCTGCTGAGTTTAGTTTGGTCAATATAAATGTGATTTAATTCATTTGCTCGATTTAAAGATTTCTAAGCTTTTACCCTGAGCCTAGTGAGTATAATCTGGATTTACCTAAATCTAACAAATCATACTTATGTTTTCATAGCAACTTCTAAAAGAAACTTGTACAAAAACTTCTGTAAAACATCTTAAATTATAGTTAAAATAATAATTTGTGTCAAAAATCTTGAAGGAACATAAATATAAAAGCTTTGTGTAGTGTGAATTCAATTTGATGGTTGTCTGACCTAGAACCAAATGGTAGTGATTCCTAGTCTGCATTGCAGTATTGTGCTAATAGTGCAAAAGTTTGGATCTAGGATTTACCAAATTTATAGTTCAAAATCTGAAACTAACTTTATAGTCTTCGATATACTTAACCAATAATTTACTCATCATTAAATGGATACATGATTTCAAATATAGAAGGAAAAAATAAATCCTTAAAAATAAGCATCACCAAGTGAAATCTCTGTACCTATTAATATAGATAAAATCAGGAGTACTAATCTCTTAACCATAGGTAACAAATGGTTCACTCTCTGCAGCTTTGCCAGTATTCTCTCAGTCGGCTTCACAAAGAAAGCACCGAATATGTTTTACAACCCCAAGCTATATAAGACCTTTCTGGTGTTCAGATGCATGTATTTTATCCTAAAAGAATGGGAAGAGAGATGTTATAACTTTTCACATAGCCAAAAACAAATAATCATTGAGAAAATAAACAAAGAGAACTACCCCTATATGCGAAATGAAAATGTAGGAATGAAAAATGAAATTGTATTCCCATTATTAGTGAAAACAGTTGAAGGCGGAACTCCCTAAAATGCCGTAAAGCCATCCAAACATCAACATATCAATATATTAAGACATAATGGTTGAGGATTGATCTCATACAGCATGTATACAATAAAATAAAGAATCACATCACATATTGAATATAAAAAAACACCTAGACCCACTGCAAGCTTAAGTTCTTATGAGTAAAGGTATTCACTTTGTCATTTTCATCATCACAAAACAGCACAGTCATGAGTGGTTTAAGCATTTAATCAAACAGGACCAAGGCAGCAAGGACATCAAGTCAAATTCTCAATTTCAGATTTCATTATCATTGTCAATGCCCATAATGTTCAACACAGATTCATATCTGATGTAAAGGAGAAAAAAAAAAACAAAGAAAGATTGTGTTACAATAATTTACCATATTTGATCTAAAAACTGAATTCTTCCAACACCAGAAATTGAATCCGAATTTGATGGTTGTATTCTCAATGCCTTCGTATATTATTTGTGTTACTTGTCCTCCTAGTTCGTATCTCCGTTTGATCCCGGCTTCTACGTTGTCAAAAACACTAGGTGCACGTTTTCTACTCTCTCTCTCAACGGGTCTATCTCTCTATGTGTATGTACTTTATTGCCTCCCTTATGAGTGTGCATTCTTGGCCTTTTATAGGAGTGACCCACACGTTTTTACCTCTGTCTCTCTCAAAATCAATGAAAACCAAAATGATGGAGAGAGCATAGCCTAATTACTTTCCTCAGAGGCATTACGTTGATGATATTCAGTTATGGGTTATGTTATCATGCAGTTAAAACTTAAAAGGAGAGTGGGTGAGTGATGAATAAAAACTATGCAGTTTTTCAAATTTGAAATTAATGTATTCAGTTTTTTTTTTTGTGTTTTAGAATCCAAGTTTTGATAACCCACGCTGATATTCATTCTCCCCTGCCATAAATTTGTATATGTAAATTGTGTTACACAACTGCTTGGCTTCCATTTAAGTTACCTGTTTTTATTAGTTTTCGAAAGTTAAATTTTTTTTATCTATGGTTTAAAGGGCAAATTAAGTTAAAACTTAAAAGGAGAGTGGGTGAGTGATGAATAAAAACTATGCAGTTTTTCAAATTTGAAATTAATGTAGTCAGTTTTTTGTTTTTGTTTTAGAATCTAAGTTTTGATAACCCACGCTGATATTCATTCTCCCCTGCCATAAATTTGTATATGTAAACTGTGTTGCACAACCGCTTGGCTTCCATTTCAGTTACCTATTTTTATTAGTTTTCAAAAGTTAAATTTTTTTAACTATGGTTTAAAGGGAAAATTAGGCAACATTTAAAGTAGGACACCAAAATTTGAACTTTACCATTATCTATTAGTATAGATTACTTAAAATGATTATTTTAAAAAACATCATTGAAAGTGTCAATATTAAAATATAAATTAAAATATTTGAAAATTAGAAAATAATGATTTTTTTTACTGAATTAGAAAATAATGATACACATTACGTATACTTTTAATACAATTTCTATATATTTCCCTTCTAATCATAGATTTTTTTTTAAAATTTATATGCACTGTCGGTGTAAAGTGTAAATGATTAATGATTTTTACATTGACATCCAATAATATCTGAAGAAATCAGTATTATTATTATTTCTCCTTCTTAATTATTAAAATAAAAGCACAACAATCAAAATATTAGTAAATTTTTTTACATTGACAATATATACTACTGTAATCCTTTTCTTCACAAAGAACGGTTAAGAGATTCAAATAAAGAAGGAAACAGCAAGTGGCACTCATGCGTATTTAAATTTGTAGAAAAAATACAAAATGACAATCAAGCATAAAAAAATGGTAAGGATAAAAATACTAACACAAACCCAATCCATCATTAATCCCTTCACTTCCATTCCCTTCCCACATCTTCTTTCTTCCCCCTCCCCTGATCGTAACACCAACCACACCCTCCTCCTCCCTCATCCTTTTAATTCGCTCTTTCCATCTCCATGTCTTCATTCTCCTTCCCCTACCCCTGAGCTATGAAAGGGGGCTAAAATCCATGGGCCAACCCCTTGAACCCTACCTTTGGCCCCTTTGTTGAAGAACCCATTTTCTGGTAGGGTTGTCTATAGCCCAAACCCATGATTCACAAATACAACTTTTAGCCTTTTACTTGTCTAGAACCCAAAGTCCCAATTTTGAGCCGCAAATCACATTTGACAAATTGGAATGTAATCGTTGCGAGTAGAACCATAACTTCTCGTACCATCACCATGGCTTGTGCATCAAAGTCTATCTGGTGAGAACCCTTGATACAATAACCCTTGATCTACTTCTTCATCAGTTTCCTTCTTCAACTGAACCCTTGATTTTATTTTTTTTGTTTTTTTTAATCTAATATTTTGATTTTATTCATATTTTTTAGCAGTTGCTATAATCTTGGTTGAAGCTTGGTCTCAAGATCGTTGGTTCCTACATATTAGCGTAATTCAATTTTGATTTTTTTTTTTTGACTTTTTGGTGATTCTGATAACCTTATTGATTGCAGCTTGTACTTGATTTCTTTTAGCACAAGTTGCTCTTGTTGATTTATGCTTGCCAGTTGTTACTTGTAAACCTGATCAGTTCCTATATCCCATCCTTAGAAAAGTAATGATATTTTTTTCACATTTTGGTTGCAAACTTTTTTAATTTTTAAATACATATATATCAGTTTGTTTTTGGGGTCTTTGTTTGTCTTTTATATTTGAGTTTCTATTAAGTGTTTTGCCCCTCACACCTTTTTTTCTATCATTCTCTCAAAATTCTTTAAAGTGGTGAAAAGAAATTTTTTTTATATGACTCACTAGTATTTCTTTTTCTCATAGGCCTGTTCGAAACCTGAGAAAATGGTAGATTCAACCCATTTTCTTTATTATTGTTTTGAATCAATCAAAACAATAGGTATTTGATATAAAAATTATCAAACGACAAATTCATTCATCTCATATAGCTAAAGGAAAAGACCAACTGAGTACGTATCTCAAAATCAAATTTTTACATGCAAGGAACCTCCGAATCTCGTCATGTACACTTTCTTCATATTTGTCTCATCTTTTTTAAGTGCATCCAAGTTATGTGTAACCTCATAAACTTGTAAGATGCCAAATGTTGGAGATCTAGAAAGAGAGTACAAGAAATATTGCATATAACCCCAAATAGAAGTGGTACCAACCAACCTTGAAGATTGATTATGTAATGTCAACTTTTTTCTCTTTTGTAAGATTAAGATACATTAATGGTTAATTATGATGTTACAACTTAATCTATTTCCTTCTAAGCCTATCTATTGTATATTATTCTCATACTAACAAATGTTACAATTTAATCTATTTCTTTGGATGCTTACTATCCAGCTAGTGTTCACACTCTCATCTGATACTACTTGCGACTTTAGGTAGTGCTTTTTTTTTTGTGGCTCTGGGTTGTAATTTGTTCCGGTATCTTCCGTTGTGCTCTCCAGCTAGTTGTGGTTTGCATGTTTTTCTTGTGATGCCTAGGATGTGAATTAGGCTTACTGCCCATATGGTTTGTATCCGCTGCACAAGGTGAGTCTACATACTTGAGCTTTTTATCTTCTGGTTGAAATTTTTGTAGTTTTTTAAATTGATGTATTAGTTGTCATTGAGGGTGCTTTGTTTTTTAGATTTGCGTTTCTTCTTGTGTGTTTTGCCCCTCACGCAGTATTTCCCTTTCTCTCCATTTTCTTTAAAGTGTGGCAAAGAAACTTTTTGGTATGACTCACACTAGTTTTTTTATTTTTTCTCATTAGCCTCTTCCAAACACGAGAAAATGGTAGATTTAACCCATTTTCTTTCCTATTGTTTTCTATCAATCCAAACAATAGTCATTTGAGATAACAATTATCAAATGACAAATTCATTCATTTCATATAGCTAAAGGAAAATATCAAGTGACTACGCATCTCAAAACCAGATTTTTGCATTCAAGGAACCTCAGAATGTTGTCCTTTACACTATCTTCGTATTTCTCTCATCTTTTTTTTTAGTGCACCCAAGTTTTGTGTAAGTCTCATAAATTTTAAGACGCCAAATGTGGGATCTGGAAAGAGAGTACAAGAAATAGTGCATATAAGCCCATATAAAAGTGCTACCAACCAGTAGGGTTCTTAAAAAAAAGTGTTTTGTGTGTGTGTGTACTATTTTTTTATTGACGATGAATTATGTAGCTTCTTTTTTTTATTTTATAAGATTAAGAACCATTAATGGTGAATTATGATGTTACAACTTAATCTATTTCCCTCTAGGTTTACTATCTAATATTCTTCTCATAATAAATATTATTATTTTTTTGGTGAACATTAATGGTGAATCATGAAGTTAATTGTTTTCTTTTGTAAAATTAACAACCATTAATTATGAGATATGATGTTACAACTTGATTTATTTCCTTGCATGCATACTATCTAACTAGGATTCACAATCTCATCTCAATGCTTCATGGTCCAGTTAATCCACTGTATCTTTGATCCTTTGTTTCTTTGTCCCATTTACCTCTACTTGTTTTCTTAATTTGTCTTGTCACCTGCATCCTTTTTCTCAATATCAAGTTTCACCTCCCTGGTTTCGAAACCTTGAGTTTGCTCTCTTTATTTGTAGGGACAGAATGATGTGTAAAGGACTAGAGGAACCTTTGTTGCAAGAAACATAAATGCAAAGCTGCAAAGACTAGAAGAAAGCATGAAGTTTTTGTGGGGTTACACTTCATCTTTTTCTACCAGTGAACATTTTGTTGAAAGGTTTTGATTTTAAATTTAGCATGAAAGGTGGTCAGAAAAAGTTTTAGTGAGGAAAACACCTATAACCGAGTCAACCACTGACCCTTTCCACTTTGAAAAGCATCTATCTCCTTCATAAGTAATTTTATTAATTAACATATGTTGATAAATGAATAAATCATTAGCAAAAAAGTGAATAATGAAAGTGTTACATCGTTATATCAAATTATAAATAAGATTTTTCACTTGTAGGAAATGTTTTTTACTGTTTTAAGTAGGGGGCTTCACATTGTTCACTGATAGGGTAATGGCACTGACATCTGACATCTCTTACCACTTAGGAATCATTTTGTTAGATAGTGATATATCTATCTGCCATGCTAAATTGTGTTGACTTTCTGTGAATTGTAAATACATTGATTGTGAAGGCAAATGCGTTTTTCCTCTTTGTTTTCTTAAATGTCTTTCTTTAACTAGAAATGGTCTACATGTAACTCTTATTTTCTTTCACAGTTCATTAAATAAAGAGTTTTTAATGTGGTGAAGAATTGATTCATATAGTATCAGGGGGTTCATGATGTTCAATATTTGGGCCAAAATGTATGTAGTTTACCTTGAAGAAGAGACATTCGGGTAGTGAAGGAATCATCTCGTCCATGATAAAGTTTTATTTCCTCCTCCCACCGCTTTTCCTTTTCACTATCACTTTCTCAAGCCCTTTACTTCATTCCATGCCCATCAACACTTTCCAGATTCTCTCTGTTTCTGGGTCAAGATCCACTTTAGGTCTTAGCTTATGTTTCTTTTCAAATTCAAATGCCTCATAGGGTACAACTAAAACATGTCCGTTATACACAATTTGTGCATTTTGTTATTCCATTCTGGATGCATTGCTCTCCCTTAGGTTGAGTCATTTTATTTTATCAATTATCTCATCTATCATGAAAGTCGATACAATGTTAGGCACTAACTGTAGGGTATCCTGACACATCAGTTGTTTGGCCTTTTGAGGGTTTACAAAACGTGTTTCTGATTGAAAGGGAACATTGCTCGTTTGGACTCAAAATATAGGGCTCTCCTACTGGATTTTCTAGATACGGCACAAGAATCTGATGTCTCTTTTATAACCATAGCTAGCGGTATTTTAGCAATTTTTGGGACATTCTTCCTTACATACTTCCTATTTTTTGTTTGGTTCTCCTTAAACTCTATTTTGAGTTGCAAGATTTTGACTTCTGCACTTTCCCTCTACAATTACCTTTGGCCTATGTTTTCTTTTTATGGGTGCTTTGTGCTCTAGTGTCGTGTTCAAGTCAATGCCCAAGCTACCTTTGCTGCCATAAATATTGCTATTGGATCCCTTTTGAAGTCCATCGTAACATTCTAATATTGTCTTGTCTTTCTCCTGACCTAGACTTTCAACAATGGTATACTCTCGTATTGTACAAAGTTTGTTATCTGCACACTTAAGCTTATCAATTATTGTTTCTGGCTTTCTGTGTATCTTGTCCATACGAATGCTTAGCCTTCTTTTGATGATGATGAATATAGAATTTGTTACAGAAGTCCAACTTAACATTCTAGATCCGTTGTTTTTGGTATTAATTGGGAGGATTTTATGAAACTAGGGACAACATCAGGAATGTTACGATGGACTTATGGAACAAATTATATATTATCATCAACAAGAATGGTTCAAATTGTACCCCGATGTTGCCCCCAGTTTCATGAAATCCTCTCGATCAATAACAGAAACAGTGGACCAGGAATGTTACGATGGACTTCTATAATAAATTGTATATTCATCATCAACAAGAAAGATCTCAAATAGTAACATTTGTGGAAACAAAAGTAGAATGAGCGTTTGCTTGGGCAAGATACCTAGAAAGCCATAAACAACAATATATTAGCTAAAGTGTGTAGATAAGAAACTTTGTACAATACGAGAGTATACTATAGCTAAAAGTCTAAGTCAGGAGAAAGACAAGCCAGAAAGTCAAGCATGTTACAATTTACTTATCCAACAGATTATATATTCATAATCAACAAGTGTTGTTCTAAAGAGCACGAATAGTAACATTTATGGAAGTAAAGGTTGCTTGGGCGTTGATGTGAACATGACACTAGAGCATAAAGCACTCAAACAAAGAAAACATAGGCCAAAGGTAACTGTAGAGGGAAATCTCGGAAGTGAAAATCCTGTAACTTAGAAAACGGAATTTAAGGAGAATCAAACCAAAAAGAGGAAGTATGTGCTAGTTGTGGTTATAAAAGACATTCATATTCTAGTGTTGCATCTAGAAAATCCTGTAAGAGATCTCTAAATTTGAAGTGATAAATGAGCAATGTTCCCTTTCAATTAGAAACATGTTTTGAAAACCCTCATAATGTCAAAAAATTGATGTGTCAAAATACCCTACAGTTAGTGTCTAACATTTTATCAAATTTCATGATAGATGAGATAATTGATAAAATGGAAGTACTCAACCTAAAGGTGAGCAATGTATCTGGAATGGAAGAACAAAATGCACTTGTCTTGTATAAGGGACATGGTTCGGTTGTACCCTATGAGGGATTTGAATTTGAAAAGAAACTTAAGCCAAGACCTAAATTGGATCTTGACCTAAAAACATAGAGAATCTGGAAAATGTTGACTAGCAAGGAAGGATGCGAAGGGCTTAAAGGAAGTGACAACGAAGATGAAAAGTGGTGAAAAGAGGAAAGAAAAGTTTTTCATGGACGAGTTGATTCCAACATTGTACAAAAGCATCTTTTTCAAGGTACACTACATACATTTTGACCCAAATATAGAATATCATGAACCCCAAATTTTGTTGGTTCTATATTACCTCACAACAACCATTTATTTTTCTCTTTACTCTGTTCAACCTTTTCTCTGAAAGTATTATTATTCAGATTGTACCTTCTTCTTATCACACTCTTCAATATATTTGAATAAATTCTAAAGGAAAGTAAAAATTTGACACAAAAGGAGTGAAATATGTAAAGACAAAGATGATCTGGCAAGCACACTTGTTGAAACATGATAACAATATTACTAATATTAAGAATAATAAGATACTATATAAATCTAGATATAAACATATGTTAATTGTATTCTGTATGTTGGTCTCTACTTTGTTGTAGAATCATTGACAATGGAACTTAGAATTAGGGGTGTGAAGGGTCAATTTGGTTCGGTTTTAGGTGGAAAAAAACCGAATCAATAAATCATGGTTCAGTTTGGTTCGGTTGTGAAATTTTTTTCTACAAAACCCAAACCAAACCAAACCATTCAAGAACGGGTTGGTTCGGTTAGGACCAAGAAATTATTAAATTCCAACAGATGATGATACCCAGAATCGCGAGGCGAAACCAGTCCTCGCGACGCTTGACAGAAGCGTGAGCAAGTCTCTGAGATTCAGGGCTTCTGTCTGGCGTGGCCACTGTGGATTCGCGTGGTGAATAGAGCTTCTTTTTTTTATATATATATACATAAAGGAAAATGACAAAAATAAAAATAAAGGATACCTAGCTTGGGTTGCCTCCCAATAAGCGCTTCTTTAACGTCACTAGCTTGACTTATTAAGAAGCATCCACCTGGATCCCATAGCCTGTGGCATAAGGGCCAAGAGATGCTCATCATGAGAGATCCTCCTCCCGGATCCCATGATTTGTGAAGTGGCAATTATAGAAGCAATACGACTCTTTCCACAATTCCACCTAGCACGTGTGTGAAAACTCCATTTACCTCTGCAATTATGAACTCACTCCCTCTCGGGTCAAATGGTGTTTTCTCGAGGAAGTGTTCCAGACAAGTGGGAGGGACTAACTTACCAGTGTCTACACATGCATGCAAGCCAACATATTTATTTAACGCAGCAAAATCAGATTGCTCAGCAAGCATCGTGGAGTCCACTACCACTTTATCTTCATTTTGAACTATCCCCCAAACCAAATTTTGCTCGAATTGTACTTCATATGACTCTTGTACTTACTGTTTGCAAATCTCCTCCACTTGCGTTTTGAAGTTCTTCTTCACAGTTTCGATACTGTCATAATTGGCTCTTGCCTTGGCCTCAGAGGTGGATAGTTCTTGGGAATACTGTTCTAGAGCAACTTTCAAAGGTGTTTGCTCATTCCATTCCCATTCCTCCTCAAGCTTCATGATTACACTATAAGCTTGTGCATGAGGGCAATTACGTCCCCAGCGCCAGTGATCTCCCAGGGTTACATTAGGCCCAAAGTGATATTTTGTAACACCGTCCAAGGCTGGAAAATAATAAGTCTCCATGATTTGCAATCCACCTTGAAAGGGTACCTCGCATACAAAAAGGGCCAAGACCAAGTGGAATCAAAGAAGGAGATGGAAAAAATAATAAATAAATAACAAAGAATAATAAAAAAAAAACAACTTAACCAAATAATCAAACTTCCCAAAAATTTAGGAAAATTGGTTGTGCCAATCCCTGGCAACGGCGCCAAAAACTTGTTGAGTCACCGGCAAGTGTACCGGGTCGTCGCAAGTAATAAAATAAACATGGTAAATAATTACCGAGGTCGAACACAAGGATTGGGCTACCAATTCGACTAATCCGTGAGAAATTCGATAAGTTGTTCAAGTAACAGCAGATGGTTGAGAGAGAAAATATGATTGCAAATTAAATTAACAAATCTAATAGAACTAAGGTATTAAGATCCGAAATTAAAATATCTAAGGTCTCAAATCCACCTACCCAATCATGCATAGTACCCAAGTGATGATGATTCTTTCCTAAGTTCAATTACAATGTCAACCAGGACCCCCAAATTCTCCTATATCCACTGTCGTGCTCAATAGGACATATTCAACAATTGGATTAATTACTTACTAGGTCTCATAACCCTAATCATCAAACTCTATTAGTTCTTGTTCCCTATAAGGTTGCACCGATCTCCTACTCACTCTCGTGCAATAATCGATCGATGTTCCCAATTCAAGTTCTAAAACACGAATTGCCTCCT
The DNA here is from genome assembly GCA_030762895.1 of Sophora flavescens. Taxonomy (NCBI): domain Eukaryota; kingdom Viridiplantae; phylum Streptophyta; class Magnoliopsida; order Fabales; family Fabaceae; genus Sophora; species Sophora flavescens. The sequence continues at coordinate 122,619,777 of CM061068.1, forward strand.
AAGCCTCGACACGTTTAACTAGTCAATCACGCATGCATATGATCAACGCAATATAATCAGAATTGGAAAACACTAATTGAAAAAAGGGAGAGAAACATACATCACATCGAATTCTACACCGCCATGGGTGGTTTCATTGATCCCTTAGACGAGGGGATTAGCTCCTTATGCCCGTAACGACAAACGAACAATCGGAATTAACCACCATTGTAAAATAAAAGAAGAAAAGAGGGAGACGCAGCTCCAGAGTACCAAGGATTTGGCCTAACCGCTACAAAATCAGTGGAGAATCAAAAAGCTGTTCAATTCTGCCCTAAAACAGCAATATATAGAGTTCAGGATATGCGCTCGCTCGCGAGGCGAGCAAGATATCGCGAGGCGGATATTAAAATTGGCGCACTTTCAAATTGGACTCTCACGAGGCGACACAGAGAGGATGACAATTCTGGCACAGTCAGGTCTTCAGGCTCGCGAGGCGAGTGGTATCTTCTCGGGGCGAGACAGAAAGGATGATTGTTGATGCTTCAGCTGGTCTTCAGGCTCGCGAGGCGAGCATACTCTCGCGAGGCGAGTATCTCCAAAATGGCAATTTACACTGTTTTCTTCATTCCCTTGACTCGAAGTGCTTCCCCTTTTAACCCAAAACAATAAAAAGAAACAAAAACCGTAATTCTATTCAAAATAGACTAAAAACTACTAAAAATGCCTAAAACGAGTCCAAGTCTAACTTAAGAACAAAACAAGGCCAATTTGGGCGAAATCGAGATTGAACTCGAATAATTAGCACATAAACCACAGTCTTACTAGTTATAAAACTAGATAAGCCAGAGGCTTATCTTCTCCCCTTTGGCTGCAATGACGAGCCATATGACCTGATATACCACAAACGAAACAGCCAGATCGATCCCTGCAATCTCAAACATGATGTGGACCCCCGCATTTGTAACAAACTGGGCCTCGCTACTGCTGCGGCTGACCTACTCCACTCAGTAGTAAAGGTGCAGATGTCTGAACAGTCTCCACGGGTAGGGATGGCAATTTTATCCGTACCCGCGGATAAAATCCGCAACGGGTACCCGCGGGTAAAATAAACGGGTAATTCCAATACCCGTCTATAAACGGGGCGGGGGCGGGTATCACACTATCCGTGCCCGCGGATACCCGCACCCGTTACTTAATTACTATAATACCCTTTATTATATATATCTACTCTCAAAGTCCTTATATCATTTCCCAGATAATTTTCATCTATTATGTTGTTTCATGGATATTTTAGGTGTGATGTATTAATTTGTAGGTGCTATTTTGTTCAAATGCCGGAAGATATTAATGTGGCGGTTTGTTTAAGTTTTTTGTGTTTTTTTAAAAATAAAAAATAGATTTGTTTGTTTTTCATAACTACCCATGGATATCCGCGGATACCCGTGAAAACCCGCGAATCCGTTAAGAACCCGTTAAGCGGGTATCCGTACGGGTATAGGGTGGGTACGGGTGGATTTTTTATCCAACGGGGCGGGCAGCAGGTAACCAGTATCCGTGGCCGCCCCACCCCGTTGACATCTCTATCCACGGGTCTGGTATAAGGTCCCCACCTCTACTGGGAACCATTACTGCCTCTACCTCTCTAAGCACAGGATCTAATTGGGCCTCCACTCCTTTGTTACCTCTACCCATTTTCTCGCCTCTGGTCTATACTCTCAATGAAATCGCACCTCTCTACTAGCTCTAGCAAGCTGTGGATATCAAGCGGTACCACTGCTCTCTTCAACTCATGACGCAAGCCCTCGTCGAAGTGCCTACAAACCTTGTCTTCATCAGGAAACCTCTACTAGAACTCTGAAAACAGCAACAGAGCCTCAAACAGAGCAAAATAGTCTCCAACAGACATATTACCCTATCGTAGGATCATAAACTCTTCTTCCTTCTCACAACGAACCAACCGCGGAAAGTACTTCTCGAGGAAGCACTCTCTGAACAACTCCCAAGAGATAAGTCTATCCTCAACCTCTAGCAGTCTCCTATTTCCTCTCCACCATGCCTCTGCTCTTCCTGTTAACACAAAAGACGCATAAGTCACCTTCCTGTCCTCTCTACAATACATCACTGAGAAAATCTTCTATAACTCCTGAATCCAGCACTCAGATCTCTCCGGATCATAATCACCTTGAAACTATGGTGCCTTGCCCTTCAGGAAGGTGGACATGCCTGCATCCTCTGGCTCCTCTACTCTCCTCGGATTCTGCTATTCTTGTTGTTCCTTGGTCATCTGGAGGGTCTCGGATTATTAACCTCTGCCACCAATAACTCTATATTTGGCTCTACCACCACCTCTGCCATACGCTCCTCATCCTCTACCACGAACCATGATCCTGTAAAAGAAATCATTAGCTCAAATTTATATGACATATAATATAACATAAAACAAGCATATAAATACTATATGACATACATATGTTTACTATCACATCTGTTTTCACTACCTAACTTCTAAGCATATTCGATATCCAATGTGGATTCAACTAAAATGGTCAGTACACCTTAACCTCATAGTCTGAACAGAATCAAACTGCTCTGATACCACCAAACGAGACACCCCGATGTACCATTAAGAAAAACCTATTTAACTAAACCTTAATCATAATATTAGCATTAAACACACCTAAGAGAAAAAAAACGGATATATGTAAAAAACTTAAACATAAAACCTGTGAAAGATAAACTCACACCCCATATACACACACACACACACACACACACACACACACACACACACACACACACACACACACACACACACACACACACACAAAAACACACACATAAAAACATGTCTAGGGTACCCTATCAGTAGGGCACCACATGGTACAAATCGACATATCTAAACTATAAAAAGAAAGAAATACATCAAAAGATCAAGAACAGAAAACCACCTCACCACACTCCACATTGCGCTCGTCCCCACTCAAAATACATCAAAAATGGCTCATCACACACCTATATACAAAACGACGTCTGACATCTACTACTACCCTGACTCTCTCCATGTCTGCGTCTATAGACTCTCCACTCATGAACATCGATGTCGGGGAATTGCCAAAATGCATATACACACTGATCCGCCTAGTGTATACAAAAAGGAAGGTAACTGGGTTGATCTGTCATCCCCGATCATCATAAAACTCCATCTCAAATGTGACCATCACTAGGACCCTCGGTGGTCCCGTCATCTAGGGGTGATGGATGTAAGGCATCCTGTTGTACAGTGTCTGCTCCACGGTCGATAACGAAACATATAGAGAGAGGTATAGGGACATAAGAAACTATACTATCATCATGCAAAAGAAAAGGATACATAGCATAAAATACAATAACAGTACCAGGACATGCAATCACATATAGAGAGCAATCATCCTCGAGTTACTTTATCATCCTCTACCCTTAAGCACTCATGCAACTAAGCTCGGATGCTGACGTGGCCACCTACAATCCTGTCACACATCCCCCATTCCTGTTAGGTATGTTAGTCAGTCGTCCCAGCGAGTATAAGTAGCCCAAAGCTACACATAGTAACATAAGTAGCCCGAAGCTACAAATAAAATGGAGCCGCTCCCCAAAGACTACAGGAATATCACGGTTGCATCACAAATCAACTGTCCCGTGATATCCGGTATCTATAATCAGATACTCTGACCTCATGTGTTCCATTCACACGGGTGTGAACAACACCATGCAAACTAGTATGAGTCTCACCGACTCTTATCAGATATTTAACTAGTGCCTTAACCCTTTTATAAGAAATTCATATACATCATCCGATTATGTTACATAAGCTCAACATACATAAAATAATATTTAATTTGGCTAGGAACCTCTAAGTCATAAATCATGCTCCCCCCAACATGCATATCTCCCATGACAACATATATCATCACCTAACACATCATAAGTAGGTCAATAGTAAAATCAGACATCCTCAATATTCACAAAGTCAACCTAATGACGAAGACCTACAATCCCAAATCATTATTGGTACTATGGGGAAGCCGCCAACATGATTTTGGTATTGTCGATTACTCGCCCACTAGTTGGTTTTGGTCGCCCTACAACCATTGTTGCATATTACGCTACTTAGCCATTTCCGACGATAGATTGCTTCTTTCTCCCACCTTAGGTGTAGGTAGGAGTATCTGGTACCACAAAATGAATCCTCTCCTTTCCCTCTAGCTGCTGCCACATGCAATACATAACCCTACGGGGCTCTGAAAATTCACCTGAACACATACACACGTAGCAAACGATGTTGATAACCCTAATACAAAAACATAACTTGAAACCAATACATAACAGTAGATAAAACCTCAATACCGACACCTACAACATGTCGGTATGATGAGAGCATAGGCTTACCTTAGCCCTAGCAGCAAAAGAGATATAGCGATGGGAAGAAGACGTCGCCACAAGCTTAATGATGTAGTCGGTTTCACGATACGATAACTGGTATGATCACACCGAGGTCTAGAACCTCTCACTACCTCTTTTGTTCTCTCTCTCACTCTCTGTACCTTCATGCTATAGCGTGGGACTGCTCCACGCTCTATAGCTCTAGCACAATAGCATGGACCTTCTCCATGCTCAAGCGTGGATCCTGATCAACATCTTCGCTCTGAATTTTTAGATGCCACACGTCTTCCTCCACGTTCCACTTCTTGACAAGTATTGCTACATCACAGAACTCCACAAATGTTTTAACTTCTAGGTGTCCACGTTCTAGCGTGCCCACGCTAGAACATGGAGACATTGCAGGCTCTAACACATTGCTCAGATCTGCAAGCCCTTACTTGCACTCTCTTCCTATTTGAAACCAAATGATCCCGTTCCACTTAAACATACTATTAAACACTAAAAAATAGATAGTAAGCATATACCTCAAGATTATAAAACAAGGATCTTATAATGTGTATTGGGATGTGTCACATCCATACCTGGGTTGTGTTCTAATGCAAAATGGTAAAGTAGTGGCTAATGCCTCTAGAAAGTTAAGGGTACATGAGAGGAATTTACCCAGCCCATGACTTATAGTTGGCTGCAGTAGTGTTTACATTGATGATATGGAGACACCATTTTTATGGTGCTCAGTTCACAATGTTCAGCGACCACAGGAACTTGAAGTACCTGTTTGATTAGAAAGACTTGAACATGAAGCGAAGGAGATGGGTGGAATTCATAAAGGACTATGAATTTGGTCTTCATTATCATCCAGGAAAAGAAAACGTTGTGGCAAACATTTTAAGTCACAAATCCTAGCAAGTGTCTGCTATGATAGTCAAGAAATTGGAACTGATCGAGAAGTTCAGAGATCTGAATCTAGGGGACTCCTAGACTTAATATGGAAGAAGCAAGTTGAAGACATATACCTCCAAAAGGTGAACCAGATGATAGGGGAAGGAAGTACTCTAGAGTTTAAGCGAGGTACTGACAGAATCAGAAGTTTCAAGGAAAATGTGTCTGGAGGATTGTGAAGTTAGGAAGTTGATCTTGGAAGAGACGCATAAAAGCAAACTCTGCTTTTATCCAGGGGCCACAAAGATGTACCAGGACATGGAGGAAAAGGAATGTTTAGTGACCTGAAATGAAGAAGGGAGTAACATCATTTAGGATGCAATGAAAGAAGATTCCACATGGGAGAGGGAAGCAAACATGCAACAACAATATCGTCATTTTTTCGCCTAAGCTACTTCATATAAATTTCGAGGACACAATTTATTTTAAGGAGGGTAGTAATGTAATGCCCCAATTTCTCGATTTTAAGCATGTTTGAAGGCTTAATAATGTTCCTTTGGTGTTGATGATCTTGTGTTTCAAATTTGAGGTCAATCGGACTTGGAACGAGCTCAAAATGCACCAAATCGCACGAAAAATAGGTATCTACATCATCTCAACATTTGAGTATGGAGAAGCCCAACATTTTAGCATTGGCATGCTAAAATACGAGTCATATGGCTTAATAATGTTCCTTTGGTGCTGATGATCTTGGGTTTCAAATTTGAGGTCAATCGAACTTGCAACGAGCTCAGAATGCACCAAATCGCACGAAAAATAGGTATCTACATCAGCTCAACGTTTGAGTATGGAGAATCCCAACATTTTAGCGTTGTCATGCTAAAATGCGAGTCATATGGACTTCCAAGCGTGACAAGGTCCCAAACACGTGTGGGACATGTGGCACTGAAGGAACGACGTGTGGCAAAGACGTGCTCTAGTGTGGGGCACTGGTATGCTCAAGCTACTCAATGTCGAAGGCCAAAGTTAGTTTCATGTAAACCTTTTCCTTGGACATTCACCCTTTCATTTTAAGCTGGAGAACAGAGAGGGAGGGTCTAAGAGTTCTTGAGAGAAAAAGTAGTGCATTTGAAGCATTCGTCTGTCCAATAGCAATTCCGACTTTGTATCTTCGATCAGAGCAATGAACATATCATATATCTACCGTCGATTCGTTGATCGGCCGAGGTAATGCTCGAATCCCTAACTCGTCTACACGTCGAAATTGTCATTTTCGTGGTTTCCTTATTCTTGCATGAATTTTGCTTTGTTTATGGATTTATTGCAAGATTAGGGTCCTTCACAATGTTTGGATACCGACTATATGTTAGGGTAAATTTTGGAGTATCGGGGAGCTCCCAAGGATGCTTGGCAGCTGTTGTGTGGTGTCTAAGGGCGTAGTTTTCGAGATGTACAACAATTGTAAGCGACTATAAAAGGTAGGGGAAAGAACCACTGTCGTCGGGGAGGCAAGAGTATTTTAGAATACAATCATATGCGTAGGATATCCTAAACTAGTTGAATAACCAGCAACACCTGAAACCGCATTGGTGGCTACAGTGGAGTAGTACCGATGAGGGTTTAGGCATTGTGGGATTATCAACAGTAAGTTGATTTTTATTGATCGAGGTTTACTGCTTTGTATAAGTATGCTAGTTGCTATGGTATGTTTGATGGTATGTTCGATGTGTTATTTGCTGGCATGCTTAGTGCTTCAGTATATGAGTTATGAGATTATATGATGGTATGTTTTAGATGATAATATGCTCTGTATGTAACTGTGTTTATGTACGATTGATGATATGAGTATGATATGGTATGAGGTTGCTGATACGTATTGTTATAGTATGTTGAGCCTGCTTGTATGATTTGAAATAAGTAATCATTGTTGTTGATTGGGTGATGTATGCTATGAGTCAAATTGATAGTATGTGCGATAGTACCTCATCGGAGGAATTAATGTGTGATGTGCTGAGTGATGGAACCTTAGGATATGAGGTTGAGGTACTATGCCATAAGTTAGCATTATGGTGAGTCGGTGAGATTCACGTTGTATTGCCGTTGTATTTCACCACCGCGTGGATTAGAGTGGAGGATCATCCTAAAATGTTGGGGATGGATCGAGATACTGAATGAGCATCCTGATCTGCCAGGGATGTGTCGTGATGAGTATCCTGATCTGTAGGGGATATGTCATGATAGCGGACAATCATCTTAAAATGTTGGGGATGGATCGAGATTGTGAACGAGCATCTCTGTCGGGGATGTGTCGTGACGAGTATCCTGATCTTCTTGGGATACACTATAGTAGTGGAAAAACATCATAATTTGTTGGGGATGTGTGGCACAGTGGTGGATGATACATCTTGACTTGCCGAGGACATGTTGTGGGGACTGAGTCTTCAAGTACGTTTAGTTGTATGAGTGACAGTGAGTCTGATTAGCATGAGGGCTTCGGGGATGATTGTACGTGCTATGTATGTTTGTGTGTTGTCATTGTATTTTATTCTATTTCTTCTTTCCAATTTTCGATGACTAGTGTAGATTCTTATCCCTTATTTCTCTATGTTGTACTTATTGTTTTGGACAAAGCACGCTGAAAAGACCCGTGTTGGTCTGTGGGGACAGTCGTCAATCCATAGAGCAGTCAGGGATGTTACAAATGGTATCAGAGCGGCACCTCTACCAGTACGGTGTGGTTTGGGGACGAACCAAGCGGAAGCTGGTAGGCATGTGACACCCGGGGCTGACGAGGACGGGGAGTGGTCGTCGGTGCAAGATGGCACGGACAAGGAGCTGCTCCTGGCATGCTTCTAGGTAGAGAGGCACATGAATGAACTGATTACGCAACGGAATAAAAGGGATCCTGAGACTGTGTAGGTATGGGACTATATAGTTCATGATGGCTTATGTGAATTGATTAGTACTACCTATACTAACAAGATGAATCTTTTTTTTTTCCGGGAGGCCATCACTTAAGAACTCCACAGTTAAGCGTGCTTGACTTGGAGCAATTACGAGATGGGTAACCTCCTGGGAAGTTTTCCTAGTAAGTGTGCGAGTGAGGACAAATCACTCTGAAAAGACCTGTGTTGGTCTATGGGGACAGTCGTCAATCCATAGATCAGCCAGGGATGTTAGTGTCTCTTTGAAATACTTGTCTCAGACAATTTCTAAAATCTATCAAATGAGTTTATCGTCCGATGGCCTTTTCAGCACATGTTTCCTGTTTGTTTAAAAAAATGGTTTTCTCAAAAAACTTTGTAAACATAATTCAACCGCATTCTCATTTTTACCTTTGATCATTCCAACATCCTTCTAACCTATCTGATTAATACAACTTAAGACGCTCATTAGTTCTTTGGAATTAAAACACTAAAATTGAGAAGGTTTGTTATTCATTTAGGAAGATTATCAAGTAGATTGATGATGAGTCTATAGACTTATTTTAGTTTATTCTTATGGATATACCCCAAAAAATTTCTCTTCTTTAAGTAATTAATTAACAAAGTTATTAAGAGGATATATAATTTATTGCATAAATACATATATTTGTTAACGGATGATGACTCAATGAGTTAGACAATCATGTTTAAATTCATGGACGCAAATTTATGTATACTAATGTATTTTCTAAGGTGTAACGTCCCAGTTTTTACATATATGTTATATTATTTTTGCGGAGTGATTAATTTATCTGGATGTTTTATTTATTTATTTTTAGGTTGTTTAATTTGAGTAATTCTATTACTCATTTAAAATTATTTTATTGGGTGCGTTAGCACTGCCTTATTACAGTGTATGCATATTTACTCGACAATAATATTACGTTATTGTCACTAATATTGTTTGTTTATAAAAATATTTTAAATAATATGATGTAAAGAAAATTATTTTCCTATTTGACTCTATTTAATTTTAGATCTGAAAATATGTCGGTTAAAAATTAATCGGAGATTAATTTTGGACTGTTAATTTTCTTAGTTGATTAGTTCAACTACCAATTTTAACTCTAATTTAAAATTTGAAAGTATATAATTGTCAACCATTATTTTTAGATCCAAAAGCCAAAAACATGTTTATTTTTAGGCGTAATATTTACCACTCATTTTCTACCTACTATTACTAATAAAAAAAAATTCCTCCTTTTATCTCCCTCTCTCATGAGACAGCCCCCTCACTCGTCTTCTTTCTTTTTTTTCCTCTATTCTTCTTCCTTCCCACTTCATCTTCTTCCTCCTTCCTTCTCTTCCAATCGGCGCCGCCCCTCCACCTACAGCCACCGCCAGTCACCACCGCAGGGATGTTGTCCGGCCGCTCCTCCGTCGCGGTAAGGATTTCCACCGCCAGTCATGGTGGTTTTCAACATCTATGTGTTGTTGAACCTTCTTTCCTTCTTCCCTTAAGCTTGACTTTTGTTTTTGTTTGGATATTTGGTGCTGTCCAGAAACGCGCCGCCGCCCTCCGCCCCTACCCGTGGTGCCGCCGCCATCACCACTCTCTAGTCGCCGTCACAGTGCTTCTTCCCCATCTTAGGTGAGTGAATTTCATCTTCTCTTGTTCAGAATTCAAAAATCCCCAATTTCTTCAAAACCCTAACCCTAAGTTCTAAATTATAACCTAAATCCTCAAATTGTTGGCATGGTTATTAAATTAGGTATGTCAATTTCAAATTCCCAATGTCAATTTCATGTTTTTATGACCAGAACAATGTTCCCCCAAATTGAGATTATGAACCATAAAGTCCCAATTTGATTTTAATTGAAATTGATTATGTTCTTGTAAAATTAGCTATGTATCTATGAAATTGGGACTGTTAATTGATGTTCTAACAAATCAATTTCACATTTCTATGAGCAAATCTAATTTTCCCCAATTTCACTAAAATTCCAAATTTTCATCTTAACTTCAACTAAGAAATTGTTTCTATTTTAATGCAATTGGAGTTATAAATTGATGGTTCCCTAAGCTAATTTCATTTTGGTGATCAAATATGTATTTCCCAAAGTTATGTTAATGAATCCTAGTTACTCAAAAATCAAGTTCTTTGAAAAATGATTATATTTTTGTTAAATTAAATATATGGTTTCTTTTGACAGTATGTTTTGAGGATGAAAATTGAATTGGTGAAATTGTCTGTTTGTTATTATGCTTGATTTGTGTCTCTGGGATGTTGAACACGGCTATGCTTGCTTGGTGGAGTAGAGTTTGCACTCTTGGAACAAATGGGAGCATTAAGACGAGGATCTTCCTCTTGTCTTCAAAGGTAAAGGAGGTTGTCTGAGGGATTTCTGGTAACTGCATGCTATCTGTGTGTCATACGTGAGTTTATCTGTTGTGCTGTGTAGTGTTAAATTAAGTTGTTATATGACTGTTTATGTGGTTGTAATGTTTTCTGTGAAAGCATGATTTTATTTGTGATGTATGAATATCTGTTATGAATGGATTATCTTTTTGGTTGATCGATTGATGGCAAGCCTAACAGTGGTCAGTTCCCAATTAAATCAAAGATAAAAGCTTTAAAAACCTTGAGGAGAAATTTAATAAATTTGATTTATGGAAGTGGAAGAAATATATTGATAATATTTATATTTGATGATGTTTCGGGGAAAATAGTGATTAATGAGAAATAGTGAGGACGACAACTTGAAAATCTTTCAGTTATGTTATCTTTTTCAAAATAAATTCAAAAATAGGATGAAAAGTTACTACAAGAAATTAAGTGTCAAGAATACTTCAACATTGATGGTAAATAATATTTTGTAAAAGAGAAAATCATTTGATTTATAAATGGCTTTATTTCCAATGGAAAATAATTTAGAAAAATACTTTATGGCGAAAACTATGAGGAACAATTTTATTATTTCGTATAGAAATGGGTTGGAAATGATTTTACGAGGATTTGACGTTGTTACGGAAAAAGAAGTTTCGAAAATAAAACGGATTTGAGAAAAATGGATTTCTCTATGATTTGACGATTTTATAAATGAATTTCAAATGGAAAGGATTTTCTGTAAATGAGTTTTACACAACGTTGTTATTTCCGATAACTTGGATAAGTTATGGAGGTTTTGATTTGGATTTGTGTTTCACAGAACGAAAATAATTTCAAAGTTGAAAAGCGGACCTAGTGGGCGAGACGTCGGGGTTCTAGTGTTCTAGGGTGTGGACAGTGTGTCCTAAAGGTGAAGTTATGGACTATATGTCCTGTAAAAGTTATATTGACTTTTGAGCGCTAAAATCTACGAATCAAAGACTGGTACATCGGTCTAGATTTCGTGATTTGCACATTTGGGCTTGGAGTCCATTTTATTGAAATTGATGATAAACTTCAATGTTTGAAAATTGAGATGGTCGTGAGCTTTTGAGCTTCGACAAGGAAAGAATGAACATGAAGAAAAGTAACGAAAACAAAATGTTTTACATGCATTATTCGGCAAACGTGCCTAAAGGTTTTATGTATGGTACCTTGTATTCAATTTATGGTGTATGTTTCGCCTTTGGGTGGAATAGAAGGTGGGTCTAGGAAAGACCGGGCTACTTACTACTATTTCTGGAGCTCGGATATTAGTGATATTTTATAGGCCGAGTTATGTTACGACTATCATTGGAGTTCATGTAAACTACGTTACGATGATGGTTGGAGCTGGTGTCCTACCGAGTTACTTACTTAAATACTTGGAACTCGGAACCTTGACGAGCCAAATAATTAATGCTATTGAATGGAAGTTGGGATCTCCAAAGATTAGGTACAAAATTTTAGACGGTGAATATTGAAGTGTCATGCATTATTTTTAATGACGATGACTGTCGGGTGTGAAACCCACTGATAAACTACTTGTTGATTTCTGAATATTTATGTTGTTATAACTATATATGTTATATAATGTTTTGGGTGTCGTGCATGTAGTTATCGTGCTTAAATCCATATATTGGTATCTCACCCTTGCATGTATATGTTTTTCTAGTTTGGTTGTTGTACCTTGGTACATGAGTACAGGGGTTGCAGATGAGTTCTTAGCTTCACTTGAGGATATTAATTCCGATCCTTGGAGAAGCTAGTGATAATGGTGAGAATTATAAAGGTCTTTCCAGTAAATGTCTCGTAGAGTGACCAGCTTAGGATTCTTCTTTGGATTGTGTATACTTTTGAGAAAAGTTGATATAGGTGATTTTGAAAACCCTTTTATATGGTTTGGAATTTCAGTAATGACAACAATTTCAGAAAAAAAACTTATATTTTATCATGGTTTGATTTATGAATCAATTCAGTTTATGTATGTTGTTGAGAAAAATATGGTTTCACTATTGTGATGTATGTATCACTTTTTCGAAGTATATCGAAAGAAAATTTTTTATACGTATGTTTTTCTGACTTAAAGTAAATAAATTTCTGAAAGCAACCAGCATAATTTTTTATTTATTTATTTCCTCACGTGTTTACAAAGTAATGCCCAAGGGGTGTTACATAAGGAGCAAAGACTTAAATAGTTAGGCAATCATGTCCAAGTTAATGCAAAAATTTTTTCTATAAATTCACATATAGATTTTTTCCCTAATGGATGTATTTTCTAGGGAGAAAAGACTTAGATAGTTAGGCAATCATGTCCAGTTTAATATAGAGTTTTTTTTTTGTAAATTCACATATACATGTTTTCTCTAAATGCATTAAATGTCCATACTTTTATTAGATTTGTATATTAAAATTTAATAATTTAAAGGATTACAAGGATTTGTTAAAAAATATATATTTATATTTTGTGTAAATACATGTATTTATTAATGGCTAGTGACTCAAAAAGGTTAAATTTATATATATTAATTTATTTAAATTAATGCATTTATGAATTAATGTATTTTTAAGGGATATTCAAATGGTTAGAAAATCATGTCTAAGTTAATACATAAAAAAAGTTGCATGCGTTCATGTATTTATTAATACTAGATTGTGACCCGCACGTTGCGCGGTTACTGTAATTTTTTTAGAAATTTAGAATGAAATTGGCAATAAGTTGACAATAAATGAAATTATAATAAAAAATAATATTTGTGGGAAACGATAAAAGATAATAGAAGACTTATTTGTCACTTTAAATGAAACAGTAGTAGATAACCTTTTTATCAAAATTTGTATAGATTTAAGAGCATATAACCACGTTTACTATTATTCCAAGTACACATTAATGTAAATGAGAAAATAGATAACACATCCAAACTAATACTTAGAACATATTCAATTGAAAAAAATAAAGCATCATACCTGCAACTATTAATTAAAAAACTGGTTGCTTTAAATCAAGAAACATAGCTTTCCATCTCAAAAACAATTATTCATGTTGCTATCCTTAACTAAAACGGAGAAGAGAGGCATAAAATGGTTTGAAATCCAGTAAGTACACATAGCAGCACACTTAAAGGAAGATAGAACTCAAATCTAAATACAGTTGAACCGTTAAGTTCAAAATCTTACAATGAGTAGATCAAGTGAATAATTTAAAAGGATAATGGTCAAATCTGTTGGGCATAGAAATTACTAGGGTAGGAAGTGTTTTTTACGTCAATCAAAATTGATTTTTAACGTTTGAAAAATCATGATGTTATTAGAACAGTCGTTAAAAGTGTAACTTTTTACGTCAATTTACTTTTAATGTCAGTTGATTACAAAACTGACGTTAAAAATACGCTTTTAACGTCAGTTGTTTCATTCAATTGACGTTAAAAGCATAACTTTTAACGTCAGTTTTAAAAAAAACTGACGCTAACGTCGGTTGTACTAAACAAATGATGTTAAATGCTATTTTTTTTTAAAATTTTGTGACGATATATCCCTTCCCCCGGCTATCTCTGCATTCAATACACAGTCTAGTCCAGTAAACAGTCTAATAACACTCCAATATTTCACTTAAATTTCATTAATAATATATATATATATATATATATATATATATATATATATATATATATACAAATTAAGGAACAAATGGGAGGATAAAAAACATACTAATTACTACACACCTACATATAAGTTTCTATACTAATTACTAACTACACATCTTCTATATACTCTTGAGGTATACCTGCGGGCAATCATTTCTCTTTAGCATAGTTGAAGAAAAATTCTGCAAACCGCGTCCTCAAGTCTTTGAACTCTTTTTTGTTTAGAGGAGATTGGTAGCTGTTAAAAACTTGCACACGTTCAAATAAATGATGGTAACATTAATTAACGCAATGAAAATGAAAACTATAATATATAATTAAATAAGTTGTTTAATTAAGTATTATTACCCTCTTCCATCCTTCCATAATAGATGCAGAGACTATGTTCAGAATTTGTTGCATCACATAATATCCACACGATCAATCGTCTATTTGATATCGAGACTACGAAAGAAATGAAATTTAATGTCAGTTAAACAAACAAATATATTTGGAATTAGTAATTAGTAATTCTGATATTATATACTATTTAAACTACCAACCTTGAGGATAATTCAATCAGGAATTCCTTTAGACTTAGGAGTCCTACTCCTCCCGTTGGCACAGCTCAAGCAACAAGTCTTGAGCGCACTATCATAAACAGAATATTCATGTCAATTAATCAATTCATCATGTTTGTTAAATAAAAACAAATGTTAAATCTTAAATTAAATAGAAGATTAATTACTCACCTACTGATAGGTTCCACCACCTCTAGTGGCAGGTCCCCGTGGAGAGAGCATTGGAATATGACAGTATACCTGGCAGGATGAATTACGAGCAATTGCCAATGGTTGTTCATTATGTACGGTGCCAGATATAGCTCCTTGTGATCACCTCTCAGTAATCTTGTTAAGTACGATGTGACATCTTTTTTATTGTCAAAGAATTCCGGCTGAAGGGAGTAAGGCTCTAAGAAGCCGAATAGGTTGTCACTCCTATCGAGTTGAAGTCGATGGAGATGCCTACAATATGAATACAGTTAATCATAAAATTCAAAATAAAATATATAAATTGAATTAATTATAAAATTATAAAGCATATTGACGTCGACCAAAGACTCGCAACCGCGGTGGATAGTTGCTGCCCATCATTGTAAAAATACCCAATATCGTCACCACTGAATATAAATCCAAACTCATGCTCATGAAGTGGGCGTGCCAGCCAACCATCATGCTCCAACTCCCATTGAAAAAGCACGGGCGCATAATCCTCGCCAATCGAGAACAACCGAGTCATAAGGGAAATCTTACCCGCCTTTGAAGTGCCTGCTTGAAATCTGGGTTGGATAAGAAGCAGTTCATCAGCTTGTCTGTAATGACAGGGTCGGAAAGGAGCTTTTGTGTAATGGTTTCTGTAAGTGCAGCCTCATCGACGACCCGTCTTCGTGAAGTAGACTTGCCATAATATTCTTTGATGCCCACCGTCTCTGGAACACCGATCACCCGACCAGGATGGTCGTCCTTGCCTAGAGCGGTGAGTAATATGTCCCGGCGTCGAGAAGGGACAGATAAAGTATATGAATTGAATATTTGTTCTATTTATTTCCATTCCAATATGACAATATATATACACTTGACAATGAGATAGGAAACCTGATTCCTAGAGAACAATAACTATCTATACAAAATCCTAGGAGAGATATACAAAGAATGAGACTCCACCGTCCACACCGTCCACATAAATTCACCGTCCATATATATTAATTATATTTAACACTCCCCCTCAAGCTGGACCATATATGTCTGATGCAACCAGCTTGTCACGTATATATGCTATTCTAGGACCCCGTAAAGACTTAGTCATTATATCTGCAAGCTAATCTCTAGTACCCACAAAGGAAGTCTTAATGATGCCCGTGAGGATCTTTTACCGTATGAAGTGACAATCAACTTCTATATGCTTGGTCCTTTCATGAAAGATAGGATTCGAAGAAAGAGATAAAGCTGATTGGTTATCACAAGCAAGTTCCATAGGACCTATCTCACAAAACTTCAATTCTTGGAGCAAATATTTTAGCCATAGAAGTTCGCAAGTAGTATTGGCCATAGCACGATACTCTGCTTCTGTGCTTGATCTTGCAACAACAGTCTGCTTCTTACTTTTCGATGAAATCAGGTTACCTCCAATAAGCACACAGTAGCCTAAAGTGGACCTCCTATCAGCAGCATCGCCTGCCCAATCTGCATCTGTATACCCGATGATATTAGTATGACCCCTGTCCATATAAACAGTCCCTTTTACAGGTGATCCCTTGATATATCTTAGGATCCGGACAACTGCATTCCAATGACTATCACATGCTGAGTTGAGAAACTGACTTACAACACTGACCGGAAAAGCAAGGTCTGGTCGAGTCATGGTGAGATAATTTAACTTCCCAACTAATATTCTATATCTGCCTGGGTCAGGATAGGGCTCTCCCTCATTAGGTAGAAGCTTTACATTTGGGTCCATAGGAGTATCAACAGGTTTACAATCTAGCATCCCTGTTTCTTCTAGAATGTCAAGGGCATATTTCCTCTGAGAAATAGTAACACCTGTTCTTGATCATTGGGCTACTTCAATCCCAAGAAAGTAACGTAATCCTCCAAGATCTTTGGTTTGAAAATGTTTGAATAAGTGTTGCTTCAACTCCTTAATGCCTTCTTGATCATCACCTGTAATAACAATATCATCCACATACACCACAAGATAAATACGTTTATTCAAGGATGAGCATTTAAAGAATACAGAATGATCAGCCTCGCAACGAATCATGCCAAATTGCTGGATAACTTTACTGAACTTCCCAAACCAAGCGCGAGGTGACTGTTTTAAGCCATACAAGGACTTTTGTAGTCTACAAACAAGATCTGACTCCCCTTGAGCAACAAACCCAGGTGGTTGCGCCATATAGATCTCCTCCTCCAGATCACCATGTAAGAATGCAATTTTAATATCCAGCTGATATAATGGCCAGAGTTTCATGGCAGCCATAGAGAAGGACAAACGAACAGATGCCATCTTAGCAACGGGAGAAAAAGTATCACCATAATCCAGACCATACATCTGAGTGTACCCCTTTGCTACCAGTCGGGCTTTCAAGCGATCCACCTGCCCATCAGGACCAACTTTAATAGTAAACACCCATCGACAACCAACGACTGATTTCCCAACAGGAGGGGAAACAAGGGTCCATGTATGATTAGAATCCAAATCTATCATCTCATCAATCATTGCCCGTCGCCAACCTGGATTAGATAGTGCTTCCTGAACATTCTTAGGAATCGTAACAGAGGACAAGGCAGATACAAAGCCAAAATGGGAAGCAGATAATTGATGGTAACTCATAAAATTGTAAATGGGATGAGGATTAAGAGTAGAGCGTGTACCTTTACGAAGGGCGATAGGTAAGTCAGTGGAAGTGTTAGGTTGGACCGTAGTGGGAGAAGCGTTTGGAGCAGGAGCTGACTCATGAGGATCAATAGTAGGTATGTCCTCCGGAGCGGTAGGAACTCGACGCTCATAAAATTTACCATATCGTCACAATGGACGATCATCCTGTGGTGATGGAGCATCACAAAGAGGAAGGGGCAGGACCTAAGATGCAGTGGAGTCGGATGTATCTGAGGTGTCAAAGAAAAAAGTATCCTCAAAGAATGTAACATCTGCGGATACATAAAAACGATGTGTAGAAGGAGAATAACATCAATATCCCTTCTGCACTCAAGAATATCCAAGAAAGATGCATTTAATAACCCGTGCAGACAATTTATCACTACCTGGAGAGAGGTCATGGACAAAACAGGTGGAACCAATCACACGAGGGGGAACAGTATACAGGGGATCTTTAGGAAATAAAAGAGAGTGAGGAATTTTATTACCCAAAACAGAGGATGGCATACGATTTATCAAATAACAGGCAGTAAGAACAGCATCCCCCCAAAACTTCAATGGTGCATTGGCATTTATTAAAAGAGTTCGGGCTGTATCAACAAGATGACGATGTTTGCGTTCAGTGACACCATTTTGTTGTGGTGTGTGAGGACAACTAGACTGATGTATGATGCCATGAGAACTCAAAGGATTTAAAAGATGCAGAGAAATATTCTTTTGCATTATCACTGCGCAAAATATGAATTGTTTTTCCAAACTGATTCTTTATTATGGAACAAAAGGTTTGAAAAACATCAAATAACTGAGAACGATCTTTCATTAAAAATAGCCAGGTACATCTTGAAAAATCATCAATGAAAGTAACATAGTACCTATATCCTGAAACAGAAGTAACACGATTGGGACCCCAAACATCAGAATGGATAAGATCAAAAGGGGCCCTAGTTCGATTATTGACACTACTAGGAAAAGAGGCTCTAACATGTTTTCCAAGCTGACATGACTCGCAGTTCATGGTTTTCAAATGTGAAATATGAGGGACCATCTGTTTTAACTTGTCCAAACTTGGATGACCTAGACGACGATGAAGGAGATCAACAGAACCTGAAACAACGCATATGGTGGAAGAGGAAGGTTGGAGGTAGTAGAGACCTCGTGATTCAGATCCAGATCCAATCGTCTCTCCCGTGCTTCGGTCCTGTATAAGAAAAGAATCCGAGTTAAAGGTAATGGAACAGTTTAAAGTGCGAGTAATTTTGCTAATGGAAATTAAATTAAAAGGACACTCGGGCACAAACTAGACTGAAATACCAGCGGCCTGTGTCTTAGACCCATCGGCAAGGGTTATATGGTGAGCAGTTTTAGGGAATGACAGTTTAGAGAAAAGAGAAGGATTACCAGCTAAGTGATCAGAAGCACCAGAGTCAAGAATCCAGGATCCAACAGATGCAGATTGAGAGAGACAAACTGTAGAATTACCAATGTGAGCAATGGTGGCCGAAGAAGAAGCCTGTTGAGTGACTTTAAACAGAAGGTACTCCTGATATTCATTGGCAGTCAAAAGGTGATCCTTCTTGAGCTCAATCTTGTGTTCAATAACAGGTTCATGAGACTGAGCTATATTAGCGATTTTATTTGGGAATCCATGTAGGGAGTAGCACCGATCTTGAGTGTGTCCATCTCGCTTACAATACGAACAATAAAGGTTACCTCGGCCACCTCTGCCACGACCACCACCTCTACGACCATGAGTATGACTCCGACCCCCTCGGTTGGTTGAGTTTGAGATAAAAATCGAAGACTCTGATCCTGTGTGAGAATCAACTCCAATGGAAGCTGCTGGAGAAGGAACTCGAAGTAATCGATCAATGAGGTCCTCTACAGTAGGAATATCTGGATTGGTCAAAGTTTGATTTCGAACAGATTCAAAGTCTTTGTGAAGGCCATGAAGAAAAAAAACCATAAGCATGCTATCCAGCTTATCCGACATCTTTTTTGCATCATCATTCACTAGCATCAATTTGACTTCCTCACAAATGGATTGTGCCTTGTTCAGATAGGAGGGCAAGTCAAGATCAGACATCTGCATTGTTTCCAAATTATGAATTGTCTCATATAGCCGTTGTATGTCATTAGCATAAATAGTTTGAGCCTTCTTCCAGATCTCGTAACATGTTTTGTATGGACGAAAATGCACCATTAACCTTGCTTCAATGGACTGCCATAACAATGATACAAGTTGATAATCAGCCCGTTGCCATTCTTCTTTCTCATTTGCAGCAATATCAGCAGCCTTTTTGGTGAGATGATCAGACAAACCTTGACCCAGAAACCATACCTCAACAGCATCACGCCAACTCACATAATTCTTACCATTCAACTTCTCGGAAGTAATGGTGGGGGACCCAGAAAAAGCAAAGGAAACCAAACTTTTCTTTGCTGCCATGGAAGAGCGTCAGTGAACAAACCAAAGGAACACAAAAATACTCACTGAAAAACTGAAAAAGACACCAAACAGGGGCCAAACAGTAGACCCAGACACCAAACAGGGGCAAGACAGAACCGGGAGGAGACGGCGAACACGACGGTGCAATCGGCAGCGGAAAAGTCGGTTGGGAAGGTGGCGCGTGGATCACACGTGCCGGAGAGTGGAGATCTGACAATGGCGCGTGGAGGCGAGTATGGAGGCGACGCTCGGTGGGACTTCCGATCTGCGACTTCTAAGGGGGTTGCCGGTGTTACTCCGGTCATCGGACAACTAAAAAATGATGGGTCAGCACTGTAGCTGAACCCCAAACAATACGATGGGTCAGCACTGTAGCTAAACCCCAAACAATACTAACCAGGAACCAAAAGAGTTCTGGATACCAAGATAAAGTATATGAACTGAATATTTGTTCTATTTATTTCCATTCAAATATGACAATATATATACACTTGACAATGAGATAGGAAACCTGATTCCTAGAGAACAATAACTATCTATACAAAATCCTAGGAGAGATATACAAAGAATGAGACTCCATCGTCCACACCGTCCACATAAATTCACCGTCCATATATATTAATTAACAGGGACGAATAAGCTCTGAGAGCATTTTTCCTTAAGCTCCATCTACAATGAAGAATTGAAAAAACGTGTAAGAGAAATGTGTTCCTTAAAAATATCAACCATAAACAAATATCAACTATAAATGCATATAGATAGTTACTTACAATCGTATCTGTCACATCGCGAGTGGCTTCAGCTTTAAAAGAGCCTTTCTTTGTCATTCGGTCGGCCAACCAAACATCCTCGCTCGGGATAGGAGACGAAGGATCAAGAGGTGTGCCCTCAGGCACCTCTCCAGCTGCTATCCTCGCAGTCAGCTCCTCCTGCATCACCCTAAGCTTCTCCGCCATCATCTCGTCAATCCTAGTGGCGTACCCACCCTGAGACAAGGTGTGGGTGTGGACATTCTTAGCTTGATTCTGCCTACCCATTTTTGCCTTAGCCTGTTTAAACAAAAACACAAAATTAATTGAGTTAAATACATTTAATTTCTTTACTTAAATGATCTCTAAGAAACATAAATAAATTAACTTCATCAACTAACCTGAAATGTGTTCCTATGTGGAATGCTAACAAATTTATCCCACAACTCCCTATCAATCTAAGGGTAATCCAATAACATCTTATCAAGCTTCTTCCCAGAAACATAGTGCCTAGTAAGATCATGCTTGAACTCACTCCAGCGTCTTGCCCTTAATGAGAGCCATTTCTCCCGATGATGCTCGTCATTCGACACGATCCAAGCTATCTACACATTAAATACATAACAAACAGGATGAATTAGAACTCGAATAATTATTTAATAATGTACATCAAAAGAATGTAAAATTAAAATCCCGTGATAGCCTCCCAAATCTGATCCTTAACGTTCTGTGGAACGTCGTTCCAATGGTTGTATAGGATGCTAACGTGCTGCTTGGTTTGTAGAATCACCCACGATTTAAATTCTCTAGCACAGGGACCCTGGGGCTTTAGTTTAGCATCAAAGGACACCTCAAGAGGCTGACCATTGTGCCTAGCCTTCTCTAACTTCTTCAATGACGTGGCTCCTCTACCCCGTTTCCTCCGAGACTCTGATGTCAGTTTGGACAAAAAAATGTTAAATTAGAGGGTTATGTATAACAAGGATAAATAAAGAATATATAAAGAACTTAAACTTACATTATAAATTAAGAAAAAAGATAGTATATAACATGTAAACTTACAATATCATCAGGTGTAGTCCCCATAGTGTCCTACATAGGTCCCATAGTGTCCTCCCGTGAATGCGGGTCCAAGTGATCCATGTGTATGCCTGTTCAGAAACAGTAAATTTTAAAATATGTTTTTTTGACATGGATAACTAAAGATGAAGATAAATAGATAAATACATTTCCTCGTATTCAAACACCTGATACAAGGACAATAGAACATTCCATTACTATTAGGCATTCCATAAAAAATGAGGCTCCTATCCCTCTCTATGGTGAACTTTTTGCATATATTCTCGAACTATCAACCGAGTTTTGAAATTTTTTAACAATAGATTAGTCTCTTTAGCAGCCATATGTAAAGTGTAGAAAATAACTTATCAGAGTCCAGACACCATTTCAAACACATGGTTTTCCTACTGGTTTTATGAACCTTAACAAATCAAAATTCCTTATCACCATTATCAAACTCCATCAAATACCAGTTATCAACAAAATACCCTCCATGCATATATATATATATATATATATATATATATATATATATATATATATATATATAACAGAGATAAACACAATAACACAACTTATACCACATCACCATTTCAACATTGCTATTTACAAACCACTTATCAGAAAGAAGAAACATATATAAAAGACTCTGACATATTTTCACACAGTTCACAAAGTTAGGGCATTACCAAAGAATACGGCCGCTTTTGTTAGGGCTCAATGGTGAAGGAGAGTGGATTCTGTTAGAGCCCAGTGGTGAAGGAGAGTGAAGGATAACCTTAAATGAGAAAGAAAAGTACCCTTAAATGAGATAGAAGATAATAGAGAAGAGAGAAGAGAGGAGAGAAGAGTAGGGAGAAGATGACTCACCAGAGAATATTGTCGTGGTGGTGGCGGAGAAGAACTCGCAGCGGTGGTGGTGGAGAAGACCTCGGTCCCGATCACGGTGCTTAACAAGGGTTATGGAAGAAGAGAGGCAGATAGTAGTGAAAGTGCAGGGTAAAGAAGAAAGGCGTGCAGGTTTATATGTAACGTATACTTTCTAATTTGATTCCACTTTTTACATCAGTTGTTTATACAACTGACGTTAAAAGGTCATCTTTTACGTCAGTTGTTTATACAACTGACGTAAAAGGTGAACCGTGTCACTTTTTACGTTAGTTGTTTAAACAACTGACGTAAAAAGTCATTTAAATGAACCTGATAATTACAGAACTGTCACCACCTCCTTTTTAACATCTAAGTTTTAATTAACAGACGTTAACCTTACCTGTTTATTACCTATTTTGCACTATTGGATGCTTTATCATTTAAAGTGAGAATATTAATAGCAATGCTATATATCAATAATCATGTTGCATGTCTTGACGTCTGATGTTGCTTGTTTATAAAAAGATATGCAAGCTATGTGATGATTTTCTTTTGTATTTGGCACTCTTATTTAAACCAAAATTAAATCTCAAATCATTTTTCATCCCTTTCTCTTCAAACCCATTTGAAACCTAGCTAGTACAATATTCCAATCAAACAAATATGTTTAACGCAAAAGTTGATCTTCCCCAGAGGAGTATCCTCCAAATCAAGCAAGATGATAAGTTCTTCTGCATCCTACTTTCAAAGGAAAGTTCCATGTCTAACCCATATCGAGTTGCGATTCTTTGTCCCATTTGTGTGGGAATCTCAGCCTTGCACACCCAAATACATGTTCTCTGATGACTCGTCATGACACAATGAATCTCATGAGATAACTCCTCTACATACATTCTTAATCTTTCATGCCTTATAGCTTTGAAAAAAAAACAATGAAAAATTAAAAAGGACTTCCATGTGTCTCAAATACTCAAACTATGTTGAAGTCAACCAAGAACTTACATAGATGAAGTGCAATAAGCTCAACTGTCTTGTGAACTTCAGCAGATTCCCCTTGTATTTCAACACCACCGTCATGTCGCACAGCAAAAATTGGCAAGTGTTCTGTTGTAAATAATAAATAATTTAGGTAGGGTAATCACGAACGTGGATGTCAAAAGTCAATGCTTCTTGTATATTCGTTCACTAAATATAAATGCATTACTTGACAAAACACAGAACTTACTTTTCATCATACTTATAAGAATAGCAATATAAAAATGTAACTGAGAAGGGTGGATCTATTGATAATGATAACATATGCAATAACAAAGACTCAATGCAAGTCGGTAAAGTATGCGAAAGAAGATACAAAATAAAATATTATTGAAAAGGGAAATTTGTTGATTCCAAACACAAGCAATATTTCTTAATGTAATTTACAATGCATGTGCACACACCTGGTCCAAGTATGCTTATATTGCAAACATAGCCATCTTAAAAGGATTTTATAGTGGACCCCTGCTTCCAAATCAAACTTCATGCTTGAGTATCTGCCACTGGGTATCCCTTTGATGCTATTGTCTCATTGGATCAGGTCGGCATTGACAAATTGTTTATGAACCCTTAACAAACCTTCCACAGCAGGTGATATGGTACTATCTGGACCTTCTTTCATAGAAACCATTACCTTTTTAAGTGTGAAAGAAAGATAATTTAGAAACACCACAAATTCAATGACAGGTTCTTGTAAAATACCAAAAACCAGACAATTTTCAAAGTTTTAAACAAACTAATTTAATCTTTGATTCATCTCAATGTTCCAAAAACATGTGTTCATCAATATTACATTACTTTGTTTCATATGTATTTCCATTGCTTTGGTCACAGTGAAAGCTTGTTGCCACCATAGTCTGCACAAACTATTTCTAATTCTTAGGACAAAAACATTTCAGCAGCTGTATATGCTTGTTGTTTCCTACAACTTGAACTTTGGCTCTTCAGTTTGAAGACATTTTGGTCATTCATATTTGGTGACAACCTGCAGTGACCAAAAGATATAGCACAAGATTTTATTAATAACCATGATGGTAGTTTATATATATATATTGAAATAACAGCTAGTGATGTTCCCTATGTCATATTTTCATGAATGTAGTTCACAATCATTGATCCAAAAATCTACCTAAGACATGAAATTTCAGCCTAACTGTAAGCTTTTGAAGCCTCAAACCTTGATGGGAAGCACAAAGATTGCAAGCAAAGATCAAAGAAATAAAGAAACAGAACTGAAAGATTAAAGCAGTAAAGAATGACACCAGGGATTTGATGGTTCGGCTATATTTTCATATAGCCTACGTCCATGTGAGGAGAGCAGTCTTTTTCCACTATGATCAACCAAAGCCAAGAACAAGAGTTCTTTTACAAACAGAGCCACACCCTTGAGTGTTCTACCCTCAGCCCCTTTTACAACCAAGACTTCACACCCAAGCTCTAACTCTATGTTTTTTCACTAGAACTCTTTCTGATTCTCTCTTGATCCTTTCTTTATCACTGATTGCAGCAAGTTACAGAGTGTATTCAGCTATGTCTCTCTTTCTGTGTGCCTATACAACTAGTCGACATCATATATATAGGCACACTTACCAAACTCAGCTAGCATAGGAGTTAGTTAGATTAGTTTTAAATCCCATGTGATGTTAGTTGTGATCAGTAACTAACATATACCAGAAAAAACTAATCTAACCAACTTAACCACTAACTGATTTTGAAGACACTTTAACAATTCTCCACGTTGTCTCATAAATCAGTGAAAGCATGATCATAGTCTATCCCTGCTCACCTCATTGTTCCTCACTTCTCTTCAAAACCAATCAAGTCCAAGCAATGCTTGAACTTTCCAAGAGGTAGTGCCTTTGTTAAAGCATCAGTTGTATTTTCTTCTGAAGCAATTTTCTCCACCTTGACCTCTTTAGATTCAATCACATCTCTTATGAAATGCAGCTTCACATAATGTGCTTAGACCTTTCATGATAGACTTGATGTTTTGATAAGTGTATAGCACTTTGGCTATCACAGTATATTGTTATACTGTCTTGAGTTATTCCAAGTTCACCAATAATTCCTCGGAACCACATAGCTTCTGCAAGAGCTATGTATTCTACCTGTGTTGTAGACAAGGCTACTACAAATTGAAGAACTGATTTCCAACTCACAGCAGTACCATAGAAAGTGAGCACATATCCTGTTAAGGACTTCCTTCTGTCTAAGTTCTCTGCATAATCTGAGTCCACATAGCCTTTTACTGCTACTTCTCCTTGTTGTTTCCTTTTGAACTTTAAACCATTTGCTAAGGTTCCATTCAGGTATCTAAGAGTCCACTTCAAAGCTCTCTAGTGGGGCTGCCCAGGATCTGCCATGAACCTGCAATGGCACTTACTGCATGTGCCAAGTCAGGTCTACTACATACCATGCCATACATTATGCTGCCAACTCCACTTGCATAGGGAACCGATGCCATTTCTGCTCTTCCTTCTTCAGACTGAGGACCTTGCTGAACTGAGAGTTTATCATGCTACCCAAGAGGTGTGGTAACTGGTTTAGCTTCATGCATTCTAAACCTCCTGACTACCTTCTTCATGTAGCCTTCTTGAGTTAGGAACAATTCCCCTCTTGATCTGTTTCTGATAATGTTCATTCCCAAAATCCTCTTAGCTTCACCCAGGTTTTTCATTTCAAATTCTGCATTCAATCATGCTTTAAGATTGTCCAGTTCTTCATCACTTGAGCATGCTATCAGTATGTCATCAACATAGAGAAGTAAGTATAAAATGAATTCACCATGCTTTCTTAATGTGTAAACACAGCTATCATAGCTGCACCTTTGAAAGCTTAGTTTCATCAAGAAGTCATCAAACCTTTTATACCATTGTCTGGGACTTTGTTTAAGACCATATAGGGATTTTTTAAGAAGACATACTTTGTTTGTCTTCCACAAAGCCCTCTGGTTGATGCATATAGATAGTTTCCTCAAGGTCACCATGAAGAAATGCTGTTTTTACATCTAATTGTTCTAAATTTAGATCAAATTGAGTTACTATGCTAAGAAGGATTCTGATGGAACAATGCTTCACAACGGGTGAGAAAATTTCATGGAAGTCCACTCCCTCAACTTGAGTGAATCCTTTAGCCACAAGTCTAGCTTTAAATCTTGCATTCTCAATGCCTGGGATTCCCTCCTTTCTCTTATAGATCCACTTACAACCAATAATTTTCTGGTTTTTAGGTGGATCTACAAGTATCCAGGTTCTGTTTCTCTCCAATGATCTCATTTCTCCACTCATTGGTTCCAGCCATTCATTGTTGTGAGTGCTACTCAAGGCCTCCTTGTAGTTACATGGTTCGGTTTCTTGGAGTTCATCTGCTACTGTGAGAGCATAGTAGATTAGGTCAGCATAGCCAAATTTCTTGGGTGGGACAATGACTCTTCTTGCTCTATCTCTGACAAGGTTGTAGTCATTTTCTGCATGTTGAGTGGAATAGTCATCAACTCCTTCATTTGGCTGGACTGCTTCATCACTTCTCTGATTAGGTAGCAGCTCCACCTCAATTTGAGTATCATCAGAACTCTTGACTTGCTGATTCTGATTTTTATGTCCGTTGGCCAATCTTGATTCATAAAATATAACATCTCTGCTGATTAATCATTTAGGCTCTCCTGGCTCCATCCTCCAAAGTTTATAACCTTTGATGCCATGAGGATAGCCAATAAAGACACATCTGATAGCTCTGGCTTCAAGCTTGTCTTGTTTTATATAAGCAAAAGCTAATGCTCCAAAAACTCTGAGTTTTGAATAATCTGCAGGCTTGCCACTCCAAAGTTCAATTGGTGTCTTAAAGCCTACTGCTGATGAAGGACACCTATTAATTAGGTAGACTGTAGTAGTGGCAGCTTCACCCCAGAAGCTTTTTGATAATCTTGAGCTAAGTAGCATGCATCTGACTCTCTCAAGGATGGTTATGTTCATCCTCTCTGCAATACCGTTTTGCTGAGGTGTTCCAGCAACTGTTCTGTGCCTAGAGATGCCATTTTTCCTGCAAAATCTATTAAATTGCTCTGAAACGAATTCCAGGCCATTGTCAGTTCTTAGATACTTTAGATTAGTCCCTAACTGATTGCTTATTAGAGTATGCCACACCTTAAATTTGTCAAAGGAGTCACTCTTATGTTTTAGAATATAAATCCAAACCTTCCTAGAGTAGTCATCTATTATGGTGAGGAAGTAGAGGCCTCCTCCATGTGTCATTGTCCTAGCAGGCCCCTATAAATCTGAATGTGCATATTCGAAAGGTTTACTAGTGCTATGGAAAGCAGAACCAAAAGTGATTCTTTTTGCCTTGCCTGCTACACAATGATCACATAGATCCAGTTTCTCTATTTGATCTCCATTCAGAAGATTTTGTTTAGCTAACTGGACTAATCCCTTTTCACTGACATGACCTAACCTCATATGCCAAAATTGAGTTTTATTAGGTTGCATTTGGCTAGCAACAGCTGCCTGTGCAATTATTGTTGAACCACTTAAAATGTATATGCCATTTCTTAGATTTCCCTTAGCTGTGATCTGTTTTCCATTAAGGATCATCATATTTCCATGTTCAATTTTAGTCATATAACCTAAACAATCAAACATGCTTAAAGATATTAGATTCCTGTTGAGTTCTGGCACATACCTGACACCATGCATCACAATTTCTTGTCCATTAAACATTTTTAGTCTAATGGATCCAATACCTTGTACCTTGCATGGTTTGTTGTTGCCAAGTAGAACCACTCCACCTTCTTTGATGTATAAGGACTTAAAGTAGTCCTTCCTGGGGCACATGTGATATGTGCAGCCAGAGTCCATAACCCAGTCTTTCTCACTTTCAGTGTTTGAGACCACCAAGCTTTCTGCAGTTTCATATCCCTCAGATGCTATAGCTGCATCACCTGGCTCCAGAGATTTATTGAAACCTTTGTTCTTTCTTTTTGGACAGTTCTTTTTGAAGTGCCCCCTTTGATGACAGTGGAAGAATTTAAATTTGCTTTGGCCTTTGGACTTTGATCTATTTTTAGATGTCTTGTCATTCCTTTTATCAGACCTTCCTCTTGAAACATTCAAACTTTCTGCATTGCTGCCAGTCTTCATTTCTTGCCTTCTTTGCAGCTCCTTGGTTCTAATGGAGGATTGATCCTCTTCAAGTGAAATGGTTTGATCCTTGTCCCTTCCAAACAAGATTGCATCTTTAAAATGCTCAAAACTGTTTGGTAATGCATTGAGCAAAATGAGTACTTTGTCCTCATCATCCAATTTCACATCAAGATTTTCCAAATCATCCAAGATCTTATTGAAATCAGATATCTGTTCTGATAGGGGCAATTCATCAGTCATCTTGAATGAGTATAGCTGCTGCTTTGAGAACAGTCGATTAGCAACTGATTTGGTCATATAAAGGGACTCTAGTTTGAGCCAGAGTGCTGCAGCAGTTTCTTCCCTGGCCACCTCCCTTTGAACTTTGTCTCCTTGGCATAGTATTATATCACTCCTAGCCTTTTCTATCAGTTCCTTCTTTTCCCTTTCAGACAAGGTCTTGGGAAGAACAACATCCCCCTTCAAAGCATCAGCCAAACCATTATGCACCAAGATGGCTTGCATCTTGATTCGCCATAAGCCAAAATCATTTGAGCCCGAAAACTTTTATATGTCAAATCTTGTTGATCCCATATTTCAGCTTCCACTTTAAACAATCCTTCCCATAGACGGCGCCAATTGTAAGGTTTTGAAGCCTCAAACCTTGACGGGAAGCACAAAGATTGCAAGCAAAGATCAAAGAAATAAAGAAACAGAACTGAAAGATTAAAGCAGTAAAGAATGACACCAGGGATTTGATGGTTCAGCTATATTTTCATATAGCCTACGTCCATGTGAGGAGAGCAGTCTTTTTCCACTATGATCAACCAAAGCCAAGAACAAGAGTTCTTTTACAAACAGCGCCACACCCTTGAGTGTTCTACCCTCAGCCCCTTTTACAACCAAGACTTCACACCCAAGCTCTAACTCTATGTTTTTTCACTAGAACTCTTTCTGATTCTCTCTTGATCCTTTCTTTATCACTGATTGCAGCAAGTTACAGAGTGTATTCAGCTATGTCTCTCTTTCTGTGTGCCTATACAACTAGTCGACATCATATATATAGGCACACTTACCAAACTCAGCTAGCATAGGAGTTAGTTAGATTAGTTTTAAATCCCATGTGATGTTAGTTGTGATCAGTAACTAACATATACCATAAAAAACTAATCTAACCAACTTAACCACTAACTGATTTTGAAGACACTTTAACACTAACAATGGCAATCGAGTTTATCAAGTTATGGTACATGCAACATGATTGCAAATATATTCACTAAAATTGATGAACAAGACAGCATGGATAACAGCCTAACACCAAGCAGGCAAGCACAAGTTAAATCCAAAAATAGATAATGCATCCAATAAGCACATAGATCAAGATATGAACGTGGAATAGGCATAATATGCTTTAAGGGTGGAAAATGGATGGATCG
The DNA here is from genome assembly GCA_030762895.1 of Sophora flavescens. Taxonomy (NCBI): domain Eukaryota; kingdom Viridiplantae; phylum Streptophyta; class Magnoliopsida; order Fabales; family Fabaceae; genus Sophora; species Sophora flavescens. The sequence goes on from CM061068.1 coordinate 122,650,162, forward strand.
GATAAATTTTTATTCGGATCTTAACGGATGGATTAAAAACAATCCATTATAATCCATTAAAAATTTATTAAAAAAATTCCAATCCATCCATGATCCATTAAATAAAATCCATCTGATCCATCCATTAACAACTTTTCATGGATGGATATCCAATTCATCCACTAAAATTTATTTTAAGAAATTAAATAATTTTATATCTCTTTTATCCATCCATAAAATATTTTTAAAAATAAAATAATTTGTAAAAAAAATTAAAATATTATCTCTGTCTCACTCTCGCTCTCCTCTTTCTTCCTCTCTCTACCCATTCTCTCTCCATTTTTTCCTACTCTCTCTCTATCTTTACTCTCTCTCCACTCTGTCTCACGACCATTTTGTATCATTGCCATTTTTCTGTTATTATGTGGGAGTTATTGATTATGTGCATCTACATAGGTTATTTTGCCACAACGTTTCATGACATTGTTGTTTTACGAAACTTGTTACGACTTTCTGTGCTTTCAATTAGTTAATACTTTTCTTTTAAGTTTCTCATCAAAAAAAGGCAACGAAAAAAGAAAACGTACGTGATAACGTGGACTACAACCGGTGCTTGAAAACAATTAACTAGTTAATACTTAATGTAACAAAAAAAATAAAAAAAGCAGATAAATAAATTTACAAATAGTGAAAAATAATAATAGGGAACGGAAGAGAAAATTAGATGGAGTGTTTTTTTTTTGTTACAAATGGAGGTTTATTTTATTTGGTGAAAAATAATATGAAAAAAATAAATTGGTTTTGGAATGGATAAAAGTTGATCCATTACATTTTTGATTGTTGGTCCAATGGATTTTAAAAAATATTGGATGGATTATAAACCATCCAATAAAAAAATAATTCAATCCATCCAATCCATTTATATTATTTTTTTATAAATGGATGGATGGGATGGATTTTCTCATGGATGGACTGGATGGATGGTGGACAAATGGATCATTTTGCCACCCCTAAGGGCTCGTTTGGTGGTCAGGATAGGATAGAGACGGATATGATAAGAGAACAGGATAGGAATAGGATAGGATATGAGCAGGATAAACTGTTATCATATCCGACGTTTGGTGTTCACCAGATAACCAACCGGACAGCATTATAATTTAAGTATGAATTTTAAATTTTTCGTTTTTATTCTAAATGTTTTCATCTTTTATTAGATTTTTTTTTTTTATAATTTTCATTATTTAAAATTATATAAAAAGACAAAATTATCACTGTGATAAAATTACATATAATTTTTAAATTTTTTTAAATATTGTCTCAATAAAATTAATTTTTTTTATTTTTAAATATTCATTTTTTGTTTTTACTTTACATATAGTTAAATTATTAGAATACTTTTTAATATTTTACAGTTTTTTAAAATAATATAAAATAACAAAATTAGTATTGTTATAAAATAGAAAAAAAATTAAATTGAATTATTAATATTTTATATTTTAATATACCTTTTTTTGGTAACCATGTTAAATTTTATTATAATTTAAATTATTATTTTATTATACTTTAATTATTTTATGTGTTATATATTTTGATATTTTATTATACTTTAAATCACCCTATCCTACTTGTTACTAGGAAAAAAAAAACCTTATCATATCCTGTTGAGTGCTAACCCAGCCCTCCCCTCAGGATATAATTTTAACTAGATGGACAAGATATGATAAGTGATAGGATTGCCTTATCATATCATGCTGGTTCACTAAACAACAGTTTCAAACAGGATATGATAGCTTATCCTATCCTGTCTCTCTTATCCTGACCACCAAACGGGCCCTAATATGCTTCAAACAAATAGTGAATATCCAAGATCATCCGTAGCTGCATAAATGACCAAAAAATGGAAAGTAAACTCGCTGCTCTCTCAGTGGTTATTGGTGTACCATCAAGTAATAGAAGATATTAGTCGTCAAGTAAAATCTGCAAGTGTAAGCAATAAAGGGGAACAAACTGGAAACACATCAAACCCAAATTGCAAAGTATTTTAGGTCCAACAAAAAAACAAAATGAACATTATGCAAAATTAGCGTAGAATTTTTTGGTAGAATCACAAAAAAAGGGAAGGAAAATGTTGGATATAAACCTCTGACTCTGTCGGGTTTCCTTTCAGTGGGGAATGCCGGAGGCGACGTCGGGGATGAACCAAAGGGGGAATTTGTTGGCGCCGATGTCGACGTATCTGCAACGACCACCGAATCAAACCGCTACTTGTTGCAGCTGTGAAACATGATTTGACGATGGCGATGGCTGTGACGCCGCCAATGAGTAAACTAATAGGTTCTTCGTTGATGCTGTTGAGTTTCCTTTCATAGGGGCTTGCCGGAGGCGACTTCTGGGATGAAGCAATGGGGTAATCAGCCGGCGCCGACGCCGACGCCGATGGATTTGCTACGACCACCGAATCAGACCGCTACTTGTTGCATCATGGTTTGACGATGGCGTGTGAGCGATCTTGATGATCGTGATCTTGCCAATGGCGATGATGGCGTTAATCGGAAAACGAAGCAGCATGCACCACCGCCTGTATGCGCATCGACGAAGCCACGCTATGCTATTTCGCATCACTCAGAGTGGCCGCAGTACCGTTCGCCCTTTCAGATTCATGTTGGGCATGAGACACAATTTAGTGAGCGTAAGAAAGAATAAGAAATTGCAACGAGATAAAGCCACGTAAGCTTCACAGTGTATGTGGAAAAATGGATATACATGGGATTAGAAAAGCTGATGTGTCGTAATATTATATTTAAGATGAATTTTAATAAATTATATTGCAGCTGTGAAACATGATTTGACGATGGCGATGGCTGTGACGCCGCCAATGAGTAAACTAATAGGTTCTTCGTTGATGCTGTTGAGTTTCCTTTCATAGGGGCTTGCCGGAGGCGACTTCTGGGATGAAGCAATGGGGTAATCAGCCGGCGCCGACGCCGACGCCGATGGATTTGCTACGACCACCGAATCAGACCGCTACTTGTTGCATCATGGTTTGACGATGGCAGTGACGATGCTGATGACTGTGATGCTGCCAATGGCAGTGATGGCGTTGTCGGAAACGAAGCAGCATGCACCACCGCCTGTATGCGCATCGACGAAGCCACGCTATGCTATTTCGCATCACTCAGAGTGGCCGCAGTACCGTTCGCCCTTTCAGATTCATGTTGGGCATGAGACACAATTTAGTGAGCGTAAGAAAGAATAAGAAATTGCAACGAGATAAAGCCACGTAAGCTTCACAGTGTATGTGGAAAAATGGATATACATGGGATTAGAAAAGCTGATGTGTCGTAATATTATATTTAAGATGAATTTTAATAAATTATAAATAGAAGTGGATTTTCAAAGGTAATCCCTTACTTAAAATGATTAATTTAAAAAATATCATTGAAAGTGTTAATATTAAAATATAAATTAAAATAATTGAAAATTAGAAAATAATGATTTTTTTTTACTGAATTAAAAAACAATGATAAGCATTACGTATAGTTTTAATACGATTTCTATATATTTCCCTTGTAGGCAAGAGTTTTTTTTTAAAAAAATTTATATGCATTGTTGATATAAAGTGTTAATGACTTTTATATTGACACTCAATAATATCTTAAGATATTGTTATTTTTCTCTCTTAGTTATTAAAATAAATCTAAATATTAGTAGATTTTTTTACATTGACAATTTATACCACTGTAATCCTTTTTTTCTGTCAGCGACTGTCAAGAGATTCAAATGAAGAAGGAAACACCAAGTGTCACTCATGCTTATTTAAATTTGCAGAAAAAAATACAAAATGACTATCAAGCATAAAAGAAAGACTTTTTGACCAAACTGGATTCCTTTTAGAAACTATTTATCAGTTTAGGGTTATTCTGAAACTATTTACCAATGGGAGGTCCTTTTGGACACGTGGCATATTTTATTTTTTTTCATTCTGACGGGTCAAAGGCACCAGTCAGACTAGCGCCTACCACTTTTTTTTAAAAAAAAAGAAAGACAAAAGGGGGCGCCATCCGCAGTGGCGCCTCCCCCTGCAATGCGCCACGTGGCACTGTAGGGGGCACCCCCAACCCCAACCAAAAATTGGACGCCAGCAATTTTAAAGGAACAACGCTACAAAAAAAATTATACTATAAGTATGGGGAGTAACGATGATATTAATGATAAAGTATCTATTTAAAACAGCAAGAGGCAATAAAAAAATCCCGTAATAATGAGTAGCAAATAATATCACAGGAGGCATAAAAAAATAATAGCAATAACAATTTACACCAATAAATATTCATCAATTATTACAGTAGTAAAAAAAATACCTTATAAGAATTAAAAGAAAGTCACCTGCAATTTAAAGGAACAACGCGACAAAAAAAATTATACTATAAGTATATGGAGTAACGATGACATTAATGATAAAGTATCTATTTAAAACAACAAGAGGAAATTAAAAAAATCCCATAATAATGAGTAGCAAATAATATCACATGATATATAAGTCAACACAAAGATTCACAATCATACATTAATAATGATAATTAGAAAACATATTCAATCAATATTATTTCTTTATTGTTACCCATTTTGTGTTTGGTGAAGGCTCTATGTCATGATTCCAAGTTTTGCTCTTGACCTTCAACGACACCTACAAAACAGAATTTCATGTTTGTGCTATAGGTACCCAAATTTGTTTGGGTCTTTTTGAGTTAGTTGCAGCAATAGTTCCATGAGGAACCCATATATACTTAGATTTATTGTATGCTGATTTTCTGTATTGACATGTAGAAGCTGTGTGACCTTTTCTAGCACAAAAATTGCATTTAACAAATGGTGTGTTTGATGTCTTAGGTGCATCAAAAAATTTCTTGAAATATTTCTCATGTATCTTAGGTTCATAGCCTATTCCAGCCTTATCATAAACACACTTATGATGTCCTAATAAAGCATCCAAGTTATCTCTACCATTTGTGAATCTTGCTAGGTCATTTTTCAGTTTTTCAACCTCTTTAGTCAATGTACAGCTAGATGCAGTCAATATTTTATTTCTAGCTTCTAGCTCTCTTTCTTTCATTTTCAAGCATGCATAATCATCACATTGTTTAGCAATTATTTTTCTAGATGAGACAAGTTGTTTAGCAATCTTAAGATATTCAACATGTAACTCATCAAATGCATCTTGCAATTCATCAAAAGTAGGTTGTGAATCAGAATTTAACTCACTCTCCGAATCACTGTTGTTGCTGGCCATCAAGCAAAATTTTGCCTCCTCGGATTCAGATTCTTCAGTGGAATCTACATCATTATCATCCCAAGCAATGTAGGCCTTTCTTGGCTTTCTCCACTTTTTGTCCTTTGAGTCAAAGTTTTCTGTTTTGTCCTTCTTTTGTAGTTTTGGACAGTCAAGCTTCATGTGGCCATTCTTTCCACATTCATAGCATGTGATGTTGTTGGAAGAGTTGTCACCTTTGCTGAAATTTATTCTTTGAAAAGTGGATGGCTTTCTTTTGAAGTTGCATTTCTTCTTTAGGAACTTCTTGAATTTTCTAAGTAGTATTCCCATCTCTTCTTCAGATTTTGCCTCTTGTGATGAATCATTATCATCACTGTCTTCTACTTCTATAATTTGTGATTTCAGAGCCAATCCCTTTTTCTTTTTGTCAGTTTCTTCATTCTCATTTAGTATGTTCAACTCCAATTCATGCTCTTGCAGTTTTCCAAACAATGTGGCAATGGTCATTGATGAGAGGTCTCTAGATTATGAGATTGTAGTGACTTTAGGCTGCCATTCCTTGCTCAAGCATCTCATTACTTTGTTAATTCGATCCTCATTTGAGATAGCTTTTCCAAGACCAGCAAGTTGGTTGACAATGTGAGTGAATCTCTTTTTCATTTCAGTCATAGGTTCTCCTTGCTTCATTCTGAACAGCTCATACTCATGTGTGAGGGTGTTCATTCTTGCTCTTTTGACATTTGTGGTTCCTTCATGTGTTGCTTGCAATGTATCCCACATCTCCTTTGCTGATTTGCAATTTCAAACCCTGAGAAACTCATCACGGCTTAAAGCAGATGTTATAATATTCTTAGCACGTGCATTATATTGAACTCTTTTCTTATCCTCATTCCATTCAGTTTTAGGCTTATTTCTTGGATCACCATTAGCATCTATAGTAGAGGGGACAAATGGTCCATTTTCTACTACATCCCATATGTCAACACCTGCTGCCTCAAGAAAGATTACCATTCTTTCCTTCCAATAGACATACTCAGATCCATTGAAGGCAGGAGGGCATGCAAGGGAAGCCCCTTTGTTCAAAAAATCATTGGAAGCCATACTCTTATAGTTGTTAAGCCAGACTTAAGAGTTTAGCTCTGATGGCAATTGTTGATTTTGGCTTCAACACTCGGGGGGATTGAGTTTTCAAAAATTCTTCCTTTTCAAAAACTTGCTTTTTAAATCAGAGTTGCCTCGGGATATTTTACAAAAACAGTGAAGGGCTTTTTATGAAATCTTGAATAGAAGGTGATGAGGATAAGAAAGATTAATTCAGAAAGATTAATCAGTTCAAGGTCGTACATGTATTAGATACAGGCCTTAATCAGTCAAGAACTGAAGTTACAATATATCAGTTTCAGTGATCAAGAACAGTCTTAATCAATTCAGTTTTGAACAATTAATAACTCAAGATTGATTGCAGTAATACTCTGATTTAAAACAGTGAAGGGCTTTTTATGAAATCTTGAATAGAAGGTGATGAGGATAAGAAAGATTAATTCAGAAAGATTAATCAGTTCAAGGTCGTACATGTATTAGATACAGGCCTTAATCAGTCAAGAACTGAAGTTACAATATATCAGTTTCAGTGATCAAGAACAGTCTTAATCAATTCAGTTTTGAACAATTAATAACTCAAGATTGATTGCAGTAATACTCTGGTTTTAATTCATATTAAACAAATCAAGAGCTGATATCAATTGAAAACTTAGAACATCAAGATCACAGTTATATGTACAAGACAAAAACTAACACAACAATTTATCCTGGTTCAGTCACCACTGCTGTGACCTACATCCAGTCCCCACTCCAACTGTGGGTTTTCACACACTAACACAACAAACTTTAGGCAGGTAGCTTGAAAAACCTTTACACCACAGAGCACTCCTTCACCTCGAGATACCACACTCTTATGAAGAGCCTCAATCAATATTCTTCCTTAGGGATACCTCACCCTAATCACACAGAGAGACTCCCTCTCTATTTACAATCAAATAGAACGAAAAGATTGATTCCTAAACTCTCAATAGTCAGATATACAAATTGTAGTTCTTATGAGAAATGAAACACTCTTTTTCACAATGAAGATCAAGCAAGAAGATGAATGATTTTCACAATTGATCTCTCAAATTGATTTCGTGTAATTCTGATCTATTTTTAAAAGTGTTCTTTTGATCCCTCTATATATAGGAAACAAGTTATAGTCGTTGGGATCAATTAAAACAGATTTGGGTCTGATAACAGAATCTGTTTTCTTGATTCTGATTCTTGAACAGGGGTTGAGTACATGGCTGTATTAAACAATTCATACTGATAGTTCTGGTAGTTTTTGTACACCTGTGTAATACATGGTTGTACGTGTTTTTTCAAAAACTTGAACTTGGTTAATCCATCAGTACACCCATTCAGTGCATCTATGTATTGAATCAAGAACCTTAAATTCATTTGTCAGTTACAGCAGCAGACATAAATCCATTGATTACATGGCTGTACCTGACAAATAATTTTCTTATTTCCAAAAATCATTTTCATTAAAAAAAACTTATTCCTTTTAATGGAGGTTATGAAAATTGATTTTCTTCATGCATCTTTTTAGTTGAGTTATCTTGTGATTAAGAGATTTCTTTCTCTAACAAATCATCTAAGACTTAAATCTAAAATTCTCCTTTAAGCTTGGTCTTGATGATCCTTTGATCTTTGACTTTGCTCTTTTGATTTCTACATGCAGCTCCTTGATTCCTTCAAGTTCTTCCTTGAATATTTTCCTTGAATTTGCTTAATGAACTTGTTGATCACTACTTGATACCTATCTTTACAATTTGATACTAAAACACTTGCACACACATTAAATTGTATTTGTCATATATCAAAATCTCAAAGTCATTGAGTCTTACAAGACTAACTTTCAAAAAAAGAAACAAAACATCAAACCCATTTTCCTAGAGGTTTTCAGCCAACAATAGATATTAGGGAAGGAAAATGTTTTTGATTACATGCTCTTGGATAATGAAGTAGAGATCATAACTAAATCATAGAAATTGATTTCACATTTTTATGATTTTTCTACAATTTTCTAGAATTATTTAAAGTTCTAGATCTAGAAATGGAAAACCATTAAATATGAAGAACAAGAGCTTAAAAAAAGAGAGGAGATGATCATGTTACCACAAGAGTGTGAAGTAGATGAAGAAAGGATGATAATCTTGGCAAGTTCACTATGAAAGCACTTGGAGCTCTTGAAGAAGAAAATGGAGTTTCCGAAGAAAATGAAGAAGAAAAACCAAGAGATGAAGAAGTGAGTGAGGGGAGGGGAGGGGAGGGGAGGGGAGGGGGGGAGGCCACGGTTTGGATGGGTATTTATAGGGTAGATCTTAGGCCATGTTTGGTTCTTAGCTTTTAGATTAATGAGTTTTGTAATTATTTAATTAATATAATAGTTAACTATGGTTAATAATTAACTTAACTAGGGTTACTTTGCTAACTATGGTTAAAATCATGTGACCAAGAATTGATGAAGGGTGTGGCTGATTTTGGTCCACAAGAATTAACCTTGGTTCCTTAACCATGGTTAAAATTTAACTCAACGTTGGTTAGGTTAAGCTTAGGGGTATTTTGGTCATTTCACTTGAAAATTCCCAATTACTAAAATTTAAGGCCGGACTCCTTATCCTCTCTGATACATTAATCCCTCCTAATACCTCAGCCCCATAATCGACTCCTTCGTTTACCCGACTTATCCCCCGACTTAGGTTTTACGTGTTTCTTTAACGATTACGCCCGAATAAAATAATATCAATTTCATCTCCTAACGAATTTTTTCGAAAGTTGTAAAATTCTCTGGGACAAAATATAAAACCTAATGGTTTCATTCACGAGTCGAAATTAGGGTTTTTTCTCAGTAAAATCTTACTATCAGTGAAAATGCAGACCAGGTTCCGTCTGAATTTTCAACCCAAACTTTCACCGTAACCTTCTACCATAAGATATACTATGAATATGATTTTATTTTATTTAAAATCACTTTATAACTCTCAGATTAAAATATAATTAATTATATTTTAACCGGTTAAACAACGTAATTAAAAATCAGGCTGTTACACCCTTGGCCACTAAGCTACCAAGGTACAACATCAACAACACCTTGACCATTAAGCATCAAGGCCCCCTTGACCACTAGGCTACCAAGGTACAACAACGTGCGGTAACACATTGTTACCGTCTTAACATCTTATCGCTTGTTAATTATTTATCTTTGTTGTGTCTTCATTGAGTTATCTAGCTTGTCTTTACTTCGTTTGGTACCTTATTACATCACTGAGGACATTTGGGGTGAAGCACCCCTGTTTCTGTCTTCAGCGTTCTCTTATGAGCAGGGGAACACGACCGTGCTGACTATTGAGCACGGTCGTGCTTACTAGAGCATGGTCGTACCGTTTCTGGACAAAAGGGTTGAAGGACCTTGGCTAAGCTTCCTAGGGCATTCAAAGATCAATCCTATTGGCTTTTACTAACCATCCACATCAGTTTCATTACTCTTAATTAATATCCATGTCTTGTACTTATTGGGGAATTAATCCTTTAATTCCAGCTTCATTATTAATGTCCCTAAACACTCGAGAATCAGTCCTAGGGGGTCTTAACTAAGCCTTTGAGCAATAATCTTACTTCTCTTTACTATGGTTCATGTCTTATGAACATTGGAAAAACATCCCTTACTTTCATTCATCAATGTTAACATCGTTTAATGTCTTAACATCATTAATAAGCCCTATTATTTAATTAGAGTCTTATTAACATCAACGTTGGCATAACAGCCTTAACATCCAAACACTCATTCACAACATAACAGCGTCATCATTCATTCATGGCAATAACATCATCATAACAGTTTGCAATTAAAGCATGCCAATAAGTAGAGAACATTGTCAATAGTCATATAACAAAGAAATATCATTTAAGTAAATAGCAAACAAATAGGGTCATGGGTTAACCCCTCATCTTACACTTCCCCCAATGCCTACATGTTCATACTATCTCTTCTCCCCGTACATGGTATGAAGATCTAAAACCTTTGCCAAGCGTAAGCGAAACTATTCTTGTTCCCTCGAGCAGCTCGACGAACTCTTCAAGCCATGGCCAAATACAAGAGGATTAACCAATTAATCTCCAATTTAATAAAAAGGGAAAAAAGAGATTAAAAGAGGGATGACAACATTACCTTAGATGACACTAGTGCGTGACTTCTCTCCCAAACAGACTCAAGAACACCAAGAACTTGGTTGGGTTCAAAGGAAAGGGAAAATGAGAGGTTTCTATCACACTAGGGTTGCCCAAAGTGCCAAAATTGAGGGTTACAGCCGCAACCCCCTTAAGACACCTATTTATACTATCATAAACAAAGAAACCTAACACAACAGTGATTCTGATAGTATGTACGGCAATGCTTCATGATGTACGGCCATGCATCAGTTATACGCCGCGCATTCAGAGAATCGATGCAAAACAGGAACTTAGACATGAACTTAGACATCAATAACAAACATAACAAGCATATACAAACATATATAAGCCGAGTCTAAAACATATTAACATCGCTTAAAGACTTTATACGAAAACGGGGTGTTACACCTGTGATATTCCCCTTAGCCAACTGCCTGTGCCATGCCTAAAGGGGAAAGAACTCGTGATTGTTATTCTGGAAGAGGAATATTTAGCTAGCCTTAAAGCATCCAAAACAAGCCTTCATGGTCGTATCTTACAATCAAAAGGAGAACATCCAGTCAAGATTGATGACTTGCGCCTCAAACTATCGTAGTTATGGAGGCCGCTGGCACCATGGAAGGTTATTCCAATTAGTAAACGGTTTTTTGAATTTTATTTCTCATCTCTTGAAGATATGAGGAAAGTCTTATCATTTGGCTCCCGGAATTTGGAACCCGGCACGTTGAGATTGTTCACATGGATACCAGATTTCAATCCAGAGTTGGTGAGACAAACTAATGTCCAATGCTGGATTCATATCTTTGGATTGCCTCAGGAGTATTGAAGATCCAAGATTCTATTTGCCATCGCTAGAGGAGTTGGCACTCCACTTTCTCTTGATGATACCACCATCAATAGAACTTTGTGTCATTATGCAAGAATTCTTGTTGATTTGGATCTTGCTAGTCATATTCGAGACAAGATTCTTGTTTTAAGGTAAGATTTTGCTTTGCTTGTAAAAATTGACTATGAAAGGCTACCGGATTTTTGTTCTAGCTGCAAGATGATAAGGCACTCCTTTGGTAATTGTCGAAAGAATGTGTCAAAAAGGCAAGATTCTGATCAGGTTGCTGTTAATAATGATGATGCTAATGCTGGCTTCATAAAGAGGCAGAAAAAAATTATGTTGCTAAGTGCAAATAAGTGGTTATTCAGGTTCCAAAGAATGATCATGATAATATGGCTTCAAAATCAACAGCTTTGAATGTGGATAAGGGGGAAAAGGTGATGGAAACCAATGCCCAAGATGATTCTGGTGGTTTTAATCGAGTGCATGCTGTTTAGGTTCATGATCACACTGTTAATAATACTCTGAAGGAGGTTGCTGGTCAGGCAAGAATTAATCGGGAATCTACTATTCTTTTTGTGGAGGATAATCCTTATGATAGAAATATGTTTTTTGGCATGAATAATGTGCCAATTTTGCCAAATGATCCAAAACAACCTATAATTTTTGGCATGACTGATGAGCATAATAATAATACTCATCAGTTGGAGGTTGGTCCTTCTATTCAGGCACAAATTCCTCAACTTCAAGATTCCTCATCAGGAAATCCTTCTTCCCCCTTGAATGATGGTCTTGTTATTCAAGATCAATCATCTCCTGCTCAAGATTATGTGTTTGGTAATCATGGTTTGGATTCTGCAATGGAGAATTCAATCATTCACATTTCTGATTCTCCTCAAAACTATTTGAATGGCACACAAGAATGTGATGATGTTCAAAGTCCTGCAGTTGAAAACTTGAAAATGTGGTCAATAAAATTTAAAAGCATCTTCAGCTGGTTTGGGCTCTTCTGATAGCAGATCTAGTGCTAATCTCCTTAGAAAAGATCATTCTCATGGTGATCCCTTGACTCCTCCCCCCTTTTTGTTTAAAGTTGTTGCTAATGACATTAGAGTGGTAGGAAGATTTTGGAGTGATAGAGTGAATGAAGAGGAATCTGATCCAGTGTTTGAGGATATTGCAGATTCTGCTCCTAATGCTGAGAATTTTCAGATGGTTTTATCTAAATCTTAAAAAAAAACTCAGACAGAAGAAGAAATCAGTTCAGAGGAATGATCAGTACAACACCCATTCTAGGGCAGGTTCTGGCTCTATATCATTTTAATGAAGATTATGTATTGGAATGATAGGGATTTGGCTAACCCTGAAACCAAATTAGTTCTTAGAAACCTGTGTATCAAGAACATGCCTGACTTTGTTTTTATATCCGAACCTTGGATTGCTTTGTCTCAATTTCCTCAATCTTTTTAGAATTATATTGCTCTGAAGAACTTTGTTGTTAATAACAGAAGGGACCATCTTCCAAATCTATAGGGATTTTGTGCTCCTCACTTAGGTCCTATAGTTGTTTCTGCTAGTTCTCAGCAAGTTTCTTTTTCAGTTATTTGGGAGCATCAGGTTTTTTATGTAGCATAAATCTATGCTTCAACAAATCATGTGCTTAGGAGAGATTTGTGGTTAGAATTAGCCTCTCTCATTCAAGGTAATGCCGGTCCTTCGTTATTTGTTGGAGATTACAATGCCATCCTTTGTGCTCATGAGCAAAGAGGTGGTGGTGTTCCCTTAGCTGCTTCATGTGAAGAGTTTAAGTGTTGGATAGACACTTGTATGCTAACTCAAATTCCAACTAGAGGTGATGAGTTCATCTGGCAGAATGGTAGGGGGCTGCTCTAACTGAAAGAAGGCTGGATAGGGCCCTATGCAATGACCAATGGCTCTCATATTGGTCTTCTACCTCTTGTTGAACTCTAACTCGAAGTCAATCTGACCACTACCCATTATTGCTCATTATGCAAAGAGGTTGCTCTTCTTTTCCAGTGTCTTTTAAGTACCACTCCATGTGGTCACAACATTCTGATTGCAAGAGGCTTGCTTATGACATTTGGACAAAGCCAATAGCTGGTTGTCCCATGTATATCCTGTCCCAAAAATTAAAATCTATGAAACAACTTTTAAAAAGTGGAATAAAGAGACTTTTGGTGATGTTCACAGAATGGTTGAAGCTGCTCGATCGACCTTGATGTTTGTCTAGAATCAAATTGATGTATCTGGTCTTTCTAATGATTTGGATGATCAGGAACTCATTGCTCAAAGGAATTTACAGCAAGCTCTAGCCTATCAGAAGAAGTTTTGGAAGGAAAAAGCAAGAATTATCTGGTTTACTCAAGGAGAGAGGAACACCTCTTACTTTCACAGACTTGCCAAAATCAGGTATGCTTCTAGGCAGATGTCTGTGTTGAAATCAGGGGAAAATATTTTAGTCAATGAAATGGACATTGAATAGCATGTCTTAGCATATTACAACAATATATATGCATCAGAAAATTCTTGCCCTGGTTCTAATTTCATAAGCAGCATTGTTCCTAATCTTGTTTCCATGGAGGATAATGTCATGCTCAAAAGAATACCATCATTTGAAGAAGTAAAATATGCAGCTTTTTCCATGAATGGAGTGGGAGCCCCTGGTCCTGGTGGTATTGGTGGAAACTTCTTTCAAACATTTTGGGACATTGTTTGCAATGATGTCTTTAATTTTGTTTCCCAATTTTTTGCTTAAGGATGGATCTTACCAAATTTGGATTCCAACCTTATTGCTTTGATTCCTAAATCAGTAGGTGATGATAGGATTGAAGACTATAGACCCATTGCTCTGGTAATTTTTCAATTTAAGATTATTACCAAGGTTATTGATGATAGGTTGTCTTCTATAGCCCCTAAAATTGTTTGTGAACAACAGAGAGGCTTTATAAAGGGGAGGCAAATATCAGAGTGCATTTGTATAGCCTCAGAAGCAGTCAATATGTTGGAATGTAAGTCTTTTGGTGGAAACATGGTGTTGAAACTGGATGTGAGGAAAGATTTTGATACCATTGACTGGAGTTTCCTTCTGAAAGTCCTTGAGGCTTTTGGCTTTAACTTTACTTTTTGTAATTTGATCAAAGTCATTCTACAATCTGCGAAGCTCTCAATTTTAGTGAATGGTCATCCAATTGGCTTCTTCAATTGCAAGAAAGATGTGAGGCAAGGGTATCCTCTCTCTCCCCTCCTATTCTGCCTAATTTCATCTAGTCTTCTGAAACCAATGTCAGGTCCTAGAGCCTGTTCTACCCCATCTTATGTTCTTTATGCTGATGACATTCTAGTCTTTTGCAAGGGACAAAAAGAAACTTGGATGTTCTAATGTCTTTCTTCTAAAGGTATAGTGCAACTTCTAGACAACATCTTAGTTTGGAAAAAATGCAAATTCTATGCTGGCTCTATGTCTTCTGACAGGAAGAAGGAAATTGGTGAGTTTCTTAGTTTTCAGGCAGGAAGCTTACCTTTTAAGTATCTTAGGGTACCTATCTTTCAAGGTAAGCCATCTAAAGCTCATTTTCAACCTGTGGCAGACAGAATCAAGTAAAAATTAGCCTTTTGGAAGGGCTCTTTGTTATCCGGGATGGAAAAAGTTCAGTTGGTAAAGTCCATTGTTCATGGGATGCTAATCTATAGTTTCCATGTTTATAAGTGGCCCATTTCTCTTCTAAAATCCCTTGATAGATGCTTGAGGAACTTTATATGGACCGGAGATATTTGCAAAAGGAAATTTATGACAGTAGCATAGAGCTAGTTGCGCAGGACCTTTGATGCTAGTGGAATTGGACTTAGGTCCTTAAGGTCTATCAATGATGCAGCACTTCTAAAACTTATATTTGACATGTTTTCATCATCTTCTCAGTGGTCCTCTCTTTTCAAGGCTAGATTCATTAGGCATGGCAAGCCTATTGGACATTATTCCAAATCATATATCTGGCCTGGCATGAAGCAGTATTTTCCAATCAGTTTTTTATGGCAGCAAATAGATTTTGGGCGATGGAAGTGATATAAACTTCTGGAGAGATAAGTGGTTGTCCCTTCCCATTACTGATTTGTTGCAACTTCCAGAGGCAATTCACAACCAGTTGAAGGCTACCGTCAAGGAATTTATCTTCAATAATAGATGGTTCATTCCTCAATGCTTGGCTAACAGGTTTCTTGTTCTAGCTTTAGAAATTAATCTCACTGTTATTCCAGCCTTGAGGACAAAGGATGAGATTATTTGGTAAGGGTCTTCTGATGGAAAGCTGAGTTTTAAAGATGCCTAATCTTACTTACAACAGCCATGTCAGCAAGTTAGATGGAGTAAAAGATTATGGAATTTGGTCATACCCCCTTCAAGATCTTTTATGGTTTGGAGATTGGTTCAAAACAGAATTCCAGATGATGATAACTTGAGGCTTACGGGCTGTACTGTGGTTTCTTGCTGCAGTCTCTGTGGTTCAGAGTATGAAACCTCTAATCATCTTTTTATGAACTGTCATTATGTAGTTAGCATTTGGTCCTAGCTTAGTTCTGTTCTCCAATATCCTATTGATCTGTCATCTTTCATGACTGTCCTCAGCATTTGTGATAAAAGCTGGAGTGACCAAGTAAAGGATTTGATACACTCAGCTGTAACACACATCTTCTGGATGATCTGGTATGCAAGAAAACAACAAAGGTTCAATGACCAAGTTGTGATTCTCAGCAGGGCCATCCATTTCATTTATGCTCCTTTTAGTCCGTCAGGAAAGGTTATAAAAGGTGCAATGTCTTCCTCTATCCACGAGTTCCAGGTCTTAAAACACTTTAAGGTTGATGCCAATCCTCCAAAAGTTCCTCTCATCATTCAGGTAGACTGGCATAAGCCTCCATGTGGTTGGATTAAATGCAATTTAGATGGTACATCCAAAGGCAATCCGGGCCAAGCTGCTAGTGGAGGCATATTTAGAGACTCTAGTGGTGCCATAGCAGGGTGTTTTGTTGAGTATATTGGAGTTGCAACTTCTTTCCATTCAGAATTGCATGCTGCAATGAACTCAATTAAGATTGCTTTCCAAAAGGGATGGAGGAAACTATGACTTGAATGTGATTCATTGCTTGTGGTGTATTCTTTTAAGAACATAGAGTTAGTTCCTTGCCAACTTAAAAATAGATGGAGAAATTGCCTTCAGTTGATCAAGCAAATGGACTTTCATGTTTCTCACATTTTTATAGGGAAGGGAACATGTGTGCTGACAAATTGGCTAATGATGGTGTAAATAGTCATTGCTTTTGTTGGTGGGATTTACTCCCTCTTTTCATTAGTGAAGACTTTAATCGTAGTAGATTTGATATTCATAATTTTAGATTCAAGTGATTTTTTATTCTTCACATGGGTTTTGGTTCATGCCCCCATGGCTTGTATTTTTATTTTTTATTAATAAATTAATGTGTTGCAGATGATTGGTAGGGTCTAACGTGCTAACCTAATTAGGATCTTTTTCTCTATTGTAATGACTTTAAATGCCTTGTTGTTGCTTAAAAAAAAGTTATTAAGAGGATATATATAATTTATTGCATAAATACATATATTTGTTAATGGATGATGACTCAATGAGTTAGACAATCATGTTTAAATTCATGTGCGTAAATTTATGTATATTAATGTATTTTATAAGGAGCAAAGACTTAAATAGCTAGGCAATTTAATGTATTTATTAAGGAATATTCAAATGGTTAGTCAATCATATCTAAGTTAAGACACAATAAGTTGCGTACGTTCATATATTTATTAATGAGTGGATTTTCAAAGGTAATCTCAAAGGTAATCGCAACTTAAGTACTTTTTTAAAATGATTATTTTAAAAAATCTCATTGAAAGTGTTAATATTAAAATATAAATTAAAATATTTGAAAATTAGAAAATAATGATTTTTTTACTGAATTAGAAAACAATGATAAACAGTACGTATACTTTTAATACAATTTCTATATATTTCCTTTGTAACCAAGAGTTTTTTTGTTTTTAAATTTATATGCACTGTTGATATTGAATATTTTATCTTACCTATACATATTTTAATAAAAATATATTTCCTTTCCATTTCATTATATGTTACGTTTTCCTTGAGAAAAAAATTATATGAATTGTATCAATTTATCAGAACATGAAGAAGTCGCATTATAAAATCGCAAAAGATACCGATTAAAAATACATGACATACACAAGTGACTAATAAAATATTATGTACTAAGAACATGGTTAAAGTCGAGTAAAAGTATTAGAAATGCGACCAGACAGGCACTAGTTAAAATAAATCTAAATATTAGTAGATTTTTTTACATCGACAATTTATATCACTGTAATCCTTTTTTTCTGTCAGCGACTGTCAAGAGATTCAAATGAAGAAGGAAAAGTGTCACTCGTGCTTATTTAAATTTGTAGAAAAAAATAAAAAATGACTATCAAGCATAAAAGAAAGGTAAGGAGAAAAATACTAACACTAACCTCATCCATCTTATCCCCTTCACTTCCATTCCCTTCCCACATCTTCTTTCTTCCCCATCCCCTTATCGTAACACCTACCACACTCGCCTCTACCCTCGTCCTTTGAATTCACTCTTTCCATCACCATGTCTTCATTCTCCTTCCCTTACCCCTAAGCTATGAAAGGGGGCTAAAATCCATGGGCCAACCCCCTGAACCTTACCTTTGGCCCCTTTGTTGAAAAACCCATTTTTTGGTAGGGTTGTTCTATAACCCTAACCCATGATTCACAAATACAACTTTTAGCCTTTTACTTGTCCAGAACCCTAAGTCCCAATTTTGAGTCGCAAATCACATTTGACAAATTGGAATAATGGAATGAAATCGCTGCGAGTTGAACCCTAACTTCTCGTTCCATTACCATGGCTTGTGCATCTAAGTCTATCTGGTGAGAACCCTTGAGACAAAAACCCTTGATCTACTTCTTCATCAGTTTCCGCCTTCAACTGAACCCTTGATTTTATTTTTTGGTTTTTTGTTTTTTTAATCTAATATTTTGATTTTATTCATATTTTTTAGCAGTTGCTATAATCTTGGTTGAAGCTTTGTCTCAATATCGTTGGTTCCTACAAATTAGCGTAAGTCAATTTTGATTTTTTTTTTTGGGACTTTTTGGTGATTCTGATAACCTTATTGATTGCAGCTTGTACTTGATTTCTTTTAGCACAAGTTGCTCTCTTTGTATTATGCTTGCTAGTTGTTACTTGCAAACATGATAGGTTCCTATATCCCATCCTTAGAAAAGTAATGATATTTTTTCACATTTTGGTTGCGAACTTTTTTAGTTTTTAAATACATATATATTAGTTTGTTTTTGGGGTGCTTTGTTTGTCTTTTATATTTGAGTTTCTATTAAGTGTTTTGTCCCTCACACCTTTTTTCTCTCATTCTCTCAAAATTCTTTAAAGTGGTGAAAAGAAATATTTTTGGTATGACTCACTAGTATTTCTTTTTCTCATAGGCCTGTTCGAAACCTAAGAAAATGGTAGATTCAACCCATTTTCTTTATTATTGTTTTGAATCAATCAAAACAATAGGTATTTGAGATAAAAATTATCAAACGACAAATTCATTCATCTCATATAGCTAAAGGAAAAGACCAACTGACTACGCATCTCAAAATCAAATTTTTACATGCAAGGAACCTCCGAATCTCGTCCTGTACACTTTGTTCATATTTGTCTCATCTTTTTTAAGTGCATCCAAGTTATGTGTAACCTCATAAACTTGTAATATGCCAAATGTGGGAGATCTAGAAAGAGAGTACAAGAAATATTGCATATAACCCCAAATAGAAGTGGTACCAACCAACCTTGAAGATTGATTATGTAGTGTCAATTTTTTTCTCTTTTGTAAGATTAAGATACATTAATGGTGAATTGTGATGTTACAACTTAATCTATTTCCTTCTAAGCCTATCTATTGTATATTTTTCTCATACTAACAAATGTTACAATTTAATCTATTTCTTTGGATGCTTACTATCCAGCTAGTGTTCACACTCTCATCTGATACTACTTGCGACTTTAGGTAGTACTTTTTTTTGTGGCTCTGGGTTGTAATTTGTTCAGGTATCTTCCATTGTGCTCTCTAGCTAGTTGTGGTTTGCATGTTTTTCTTGTGATGCCTATGCTGTGAATTAGGGTTACTGCCCATATGGTTTGTATCAGCTGCACAAGGTTAGTCTACATACTTGAGCTTTTTATCTTCTGGTTGAAATTTTTGTAGTTTTTTAAATTGATGTATTAGTTGTCGTTGAGGGTGCTTTGTTTTTTAGATTTGCGTTTCTTCTGTGTTTTTCCCCTCACGCAGTATTTCCCCTTCTCTCCATTTTCTTTAAAGTGTGGCAAAGAAAACTTGTTGGTATGACTCTCACTAGTTTTTTTATTTTTTCTCATTAGCCTCATCCAAACACGAGAAAATGTTTGATTTCACCCATTTTCTTTCCTATTGTTTTCTATCAATCCAAACAATAGTCATTTGAGATAACAATTATCAAATGACAATTTCATTCATTTCATATAGCTTAAGGAAAAGATCAAGTGACTACGCATCTCAAAACCAGATTTTTGCATTCAAGGAACCTCAGAAAGTTGTCCTTCACACTATCTTCGTATTTCTCTCATCTTTTTTTTAGTGCACCCAAGTTTTGTGTAAGCCTCATAAATTTTAAGACGCCAAATGTGGGGATCTGGAAAGAGAGTACAAGAAATAGTGCATATAAGCCCACATAAAAGTGCTACCAACCAGGGTTCTTAAAAAAAAGTGTTTTGTGTGTGTGTACTATTTTTTTTATTGACGATGAATTATGTAGCTTCTTTTTTTTTCTTTTATAAGATTAAGAACCATTAATGGTGAATTATGATGTTACAACTTAATCTATTTCCCTCTAGGCTTACTATCTAATATTCTTCTCATAATAACAATATTATTATTTTTTTTGGTGAAGATTAATGGTGAATCATGAAGTTAATTGTTTTCTTTTGTAAAATTAACAACCATTAATTACGAGATATGATGTTACAAATTGATTTATTTCCTTGCATGCATACTATCTAACTAGTATTCACAATCTCATCTCAATGCTTCATGGTCCAGTTAATCCATTGTATCTTTGCTCCTTTGTTTCTTTGTCCCATTTACCTCTATTTGTTTTCTTAATTTGTCTTGTCACCTGCATCCTTTTTCTCAATATCAAGTTTCACCTCCCTGGTTTCGAAACCTTGAGTTTGCTCTCTTTATTTGTAGGGCCAGAATAATGTAAAAAGGACTATAGGAACCATTGTTGCAAGAGACATAAATGCAGAGCTGCAAAGACTAGAAGAAAGCATGAAGTTTTTGTGGGGTTACACTTCATCTTTTTCTACCAGTGGACATTTTGTTGAAAGGTTTTGATTTTCAATTTAGCATGAAAGATGGTCAGAAAAAGTTTTAGTGAGGAAAACACCTATAACTAAGTCAACCACTGACCCTTTCCACTTTGAAAAGCGTCTATCTCCTGCATAGGTAATTTTATTAATTAACGTATGTTTATAAATGAATAAATCATTAGCAAAAAAGTGAATAATGAAAGTGTTACATTGTTATATAAAATTATAAATAAGATTTTTCACTTGTAGGAAATGTTTTTCACTGTTTTAAGTAGGGGGCTCCATAGTGTTCACTAATAGGGTAATGGCACTGACATCTGTTAAGTCACCGGCAAGTGTACCGGGTCATCGCAAGTAATAAAAACAGGGTAAGAATTTACCGAGGTCGAACACAAGGATTGGGCTACCAATTCAACTAATTCGCGAGAAATTCGACAAGTTGGTTAAGTGATAGCAAATGGTTGAGAGAGAGAAAATAGGATCGCAATCAAATTAACAAATCAACTAAGCTAAGGTATTAAAATCTGAAAATAAAATATCTAAGGTGTCAAATCCACCTACCCAATCATGCATAGTACCCAAGTGATGATGATTCTTTCCTAATTCAATTACAATGTCAACCAGGACCCCCAAATTCTCCTATATCCACTGTCGTGCTCAATAGGACGTATTCAACGATTGGATTAATTACTTACTAGGTCTCATAACCCTAATCATAAAACTCTATTAATTCTTGTTCCCTATAAGGTTGCACCGATCTCCTACTCACTCTAGTGTAATAGTCGATCGATGATCCCAATTCAAGTTCTAAAACGCGAATTGCCTCCTAAGCCTCATCACGTTTAACTAGTCAATCACGCATGCATATGATCAACGCAATCAAATCAGAATTGGAAAACATTAATTGAAAGAAGGGAGAAAAACATACATCACATCGAATTCTACACCGCCATGAGTGGTTTCATTGATCCCTCAGACGAGGGAATTAGTTCCTCATGCTCGTAAAGACAGACAAGCAATCGGACATAACCACCATAGTAAAATATGAAAAAGAAAAGAGGAGACGCAGCTCCAGAAACACAAGGATTCGTCCCTAAACGCTACAAAACAGTGGTAACCAAAAAACTCCAAGAGATCCCTCAATCTGCCATAAAACAGCAATATATAGAGTTCTGATTCTGCACGCGCTCGCGAGGCGAACATACTCTCGCGAGGCGAATATTAAAATTGGCGCGCTTTCAAATTGGACTCTCGCGAGGCTAACAGACTCTCGCGAGGCGAGACAGAAAGGATGACTGTTGCTGCTTAGCTGGTCTTCAGGCTCGCGAGGCGAGCAATCTCTCGCGGGGCGAAACCTCCAGAATTGTTTTTCCACTGCTTTCTTCATCTTCCTTGACTCTAAGAATGCCTAAAACGAGTCAAAGTTTAATTTAAGAACAAAACAAGGCCAAATTTAGGCGAAATCGAGATTGAACTCGAATAATTAGCACATAAACCACTGTCTTACTAGTTATAAAACTAGATAAGCCAGAGGCTTATCAACATCTGACATCTCTTACCACTTAGGAATCATTTTGTTAGCTAGTGATATATCTATCTGCCATGCTAAATTGTGTTGACTTTCTGTGAATTGTAAGTACACTGATTGTGAAGGCAAATGCCTTTTTCCTCTTTGTTTTCTTAAATGTCTTTCTTTAACTAGAAATGGTCTACATGTAACTCTTACTTTCTTTCACAGTTCATGAAATAAAAAGTTTTTAATGTGGTGAAGAATTGATTCATATAATATCAGGGGGTTCATGATATTCAATATTTGGGCCAAAATGTATGTAGTTTACCTTGAAGAAGAGACATTCGGGCAGTGAAGGAATCAACTCGTTCATGATAAAGTTTTCTTTCTTCCTCCCACCACTTTTCCTTTTCACTATCACTTTCTCAAGCCCTTTACTTCATTCCATGCCCGTCAACACTTTCCAGACTCTCTCTGTTTCTGGGTCAAGATCCACTTTAGGTCTTAGCTTATGTTTCTTTTCAAATTCAAATGCCTCATAGGGTACAACTAAACCATGTCCCTTATACACAATTTGTGCATTTTGTTATTCCATTCTGGATGCATTGCTCTCCCTTAGGTTGAGTCATTTTATTTTATCAATTATCTCATCTATCAAGAAATTCGATACAATGTTAGGCACTAACTGTAGGGTATCCTGACACATTAGTTGTTTGGCCTTTTGAGGGTTTACAAAACATGTTTCTGATTGAAAGGGAACATTGCTCATTTGGACTCAAAATATAGAGCTCTCATACTGGATTTTCTAGATATTGCACAAGAATCTGAAGTCTCTTTTATAACCATCGTATTTTAGCAATTTTTGGGACATTCTTCCTTACATACTTCCTATTTTTTGTTTGGTTCTCCTTAAACTCTATTTTGAGTTGCAATATTTTGACTTCTGCACTTTCCCTCTACAATTACTTTTGGCATATGTTTTCTTTTTATGGGTGCTTTATGCTCTAGTGTCGTGTTCAAGTCAATGCCCAAGCTACCTTTGCTGCCATAAATGTTACTATTGGAGCCCTTTTGAAGTCCATCGTAACATTCTAATATTGTCTTGTCTTTCTCCTGACCTAGACTTTCAACAATGGTATACTTTCATATTGTACAAAGTTTGTTATCTCCACACTTAAGCTTATCAATTATTGTTTCTGGCTTTCTGTGTATCTTGTCCATACGAATGCTTAGCCTTCTTTTGATGATGATGAATATAGTGATGATGATGAATATAGAATTTGTTACAAAAGTCCAACTTAACATTCTAGATCCATTGTTTTTGGTATTAATTGGGAGGATTTTATGAAACTAGGGACAACATCAGGAATGTTACGATGGACTTATGGAACAAATTATATATTCATCATCAACAAGAATGGTTCAAATTGTACCCCTATGTTGCCCCTAGCTTCATGAAATCCTCTCGATCAATAACAAAAACAGTGGACCGGGAATGTTACGATGGACTTCTATAATAAATCGTATATTCATCATCAACAAGAAAGATCTCAAATAGTAACATTTGTGGAAACAAAATTAGAATGAGTGTTTGCTTGGGCAAGATACCTAGAAAGCCATAAACAACAATATATTAGCTAAAATGTGTAGATAAGAAACTTTGTACAATACGAGAGTATACTATAGCTAAATTTCTAAGTGAGGAGAAAGACAAGCCAGAAAGTCAAGCATGTTACAATGGACTTATCCAACAAATTATATATTCATAATCAACAAGTGCGGTTCTAAAGAGCACGAATAGTAACATTTATGGAAGCAAAGGTAGCTTGGGCATTGATGTGAAAATGACACCAGAGCATAAAGCACTCAAACAAAGAAAACATAGGCCAAAGGTAACTGTAGAGGGAAATCTCGGAAGAGAAAATCCTGTAACTTAGAAAACGGAATTTAAGGAGAACCAAACCAAAAAGAGGAAGTATGTGCTAGTTTTGGTTATAAAAGACATTCATATTCTAGTGTTGCATCTAGAAAATCCAGCAAGAGAGCTCTAAATTTGAAGTGAGAAATGAGCAATGTTCCCTTTCAATTAAAAACATGTTTTGAAAACCCTCATAATGTCAAAAATTGATGTGTCACAATACCCTACAGTTAGTGTCTAACATTTTATCAAATTTCTTGATAGATGAGATAATTGATAAAATGGAAGTACTCAACCTAAAGGTGAGCAATGTATTTGGAATGGAAGAACAAAATGCAATTGTCTTGTATAAGGGACATGGTTCGGTTGTACCCTATGAGGGATTTGAATTTGAAAAGAAACTTAAGCTAAGACCTAAAATGGATCTTGACCTAAACAAAGAGAATCTGGAAAATGTTGACTAGCAAGGAAGGATGCGAAGGGCTTAAAGGAAGTGACAACGAAGATGAAAAGTGG
This sequence comes from Sophora flavescens, assembly GCA_030762895.1. Taxonomy (NCBI): domain Eukaryota; kingdom Viridiplantae; phylum Streptophyta; class Magnoliopsida; order Fabales; family Fabaceae; genus Sophora; species Sophora flavescens. The sequence goes on from CM061068.1 coordinate 122,674,904, forward strand.
TGACAAGATGTAAGAAAATTTTTTCATGGACGAGTTGATTCCAACATTGTACAAACGCATCTTTTTCCAGGTACAATACATACATTTTGACCCAAATATCGAATATCATGAACCCCAAATTTTGTTGGTTCTATATCACCTCACAACAACCATTTATTTTTCTTTTTACTCTGTTCAACCTTTTCTCTGAAAGTATTATTATTCAGATTGCACCTTCTTATTATCACACTTTTCAATATATTTGAATAAATTCTAAAGGAAAGTAAAAATTTGACACAAAAGGAGTGAAATATGTAAAGACAAAGATGATCTGGCAAGCACACTTGTTGAAACATGATAACAAGATTACTAATATTAAGAATAATAAGATACTATATTAATCTAGATATAAACATATGTTAATTGCATACTGTATGTCGGTCTCTACTTTGTTGTAGAATCATTGACAATGGAACTTAGAATTAGGGGTGTGAAAGGTCAATTTGGTTCGGTTTTAGGTGGAAAAAATCGAATCAATAAATAATGGTTCAGTTTGGTTCGGTTTTGAAATTTTTTTCTACAAAACCCAAACCAAACCAAACCATTCAATAACGGGTTGGTTCGGTTAGGACCAAGAAATTATAAAATTTTAAAAAATATATAAAATATTAAATATATATATATAGTAAATATAATAAATATCAAAATATTAATATATATATATATATATATTAATGTAATAAATATTAAATATTTCAATATAATACTTGGTTCATTTCAGACCCGAACACCAAAAAAATCCGAACCAATTTAATTGGCTCGATACGGATTTTCGGGTTCATCATGTCATTGGTTCGGGTCTTACACCTCTACATAGAATCAAATCTTCACGACACAAAAAAACTCTTTACTTAATGAACCATGAAATAAATAAGAGTTATATGGCTGCCATTTCTAGTTAAAGAAAGACATTCAAGAAAACAAAGAGGAAAAATGCATTTACCTTCACAATCAGTGTACTTACAATTCAGAGAAAGTGAGCACAAATAAGCATTGAAGGCTAATAGAATGATTACTATGTGGGAAGCGATGTCATATGTTAGTGCCATTACCCTATCAGTGAACCCTATGATGACACCTACTTAAACAGTGAAAAAAATTCCTAGAAGTGAAAAACCTTATTTGTAATTTTGATATAATAATGTAACACTTTCATTATTCTCTATCTTTTGCGAATGACCTGTCAGCAGGAGATAGACACTTTTCAAGGTGGATAAGTCAGTGGTTAACTCAGTTATAGGAGTTTTCCTCACTCAAAATGTTTCTGACTGTCTTTCAAGGTAAATTGAAAATCAAAACCTTTCACAAAAATGCCCCGTGATAGAAAAAGTTGAAGCGTGGCCCCATAAAACTTTATGCTTTCTTCTTATATTTTTAGCTCGCATTTATGTATCTTGCAACAAAGTTTTGTCTTATGTCAATAAGCAGTAAGAGTTCAGAAAGTACTTTTCATAAAAACTTAAAACCAGAAGTCACGTCGTTTCCAGAATCCATAAGTACTTATCAGATGTTGGATGAAAGGTAAGATGACTTAGTGAATGATTCCCACAATATCCCTAAGCACACAAAAGAAGGTTTTGATGCTGGAAAATGATATCTATTTCAAACAGGCAAGTACACTCAGATAATAGTAGCACTGAAACACGTCGAAAGAAGCTAGTTTATTCTTCTGGCCTTACAAATAAAGAGAGCAAACTCAAGGTTTCGAAATCTAGGGAGGTGAAACTTAAGATTGAGAAAAAGAATGCATGTGAGAGGACAAACTAAGAAAACAGGTAGAGGTAAATGGGACAAAGAAACAAAGGAGCAAACATACAATGGATTCACTGGACCTTGAAGCATTGAGATGTGCGTTCGTTGAAGTGATCTTTGAAGCTATCAAAGAACGAGGCTTTAGTAACATTCTAGCAAAATGAATCGAGGTACGTTCATGTTTGTAGAACACTACTTACTCTTTTCTCAAGTTAATGTTAGACTAAGAACTTTATTATAATTCAAGAATTTCTCAATAGACTAGCTAAAGACCAGCAAGCAATGATTTTTAATGCTTATGAGATGTTCCCCTGATAAAGCAAGTAAGCCAGTCCAATGTCAGTATTTCTTGTATACTACTTGTGACTTAGTAGTGCTTTTTTTTCCTAGTGGTTCTTGGACTTAATCTGTTTCGGGTATCTTTTCTTGTGCTTTCTTGCTGGATGTGGCTTATAGTCTTTCTTGTGATGCCTATGCTGTGTGGGGTTACTTCTCGAGAAGGTTAGTATGAGCTGCAACATGGTTAGACTTAATTTCGATTGTTGTATACTATTGATATAGTTTTCTGGAATTTAGAGTGTTTCGATGTATTGGGTTAGAGTAACCCTTATATTCATATCTAATACAAATTTTTTGCGTTACAAAAAAAAATCAGTTTTTGTTTGCAGAACATTATTTGTTCCCAAGATATTACTAGACAGGGCACTAATTACTAATATATTTAATGAATTTCTCAATAGGCTGGCGAAAGAATATGGACACATTGATCTTGAAGAGTTAAGATATTCCCTTCCGAATACAACGCCAAGTCATTCCAATGCAAATATTTATTCATCAATATTTCCCTTGAGAAATAGATGAAGGGAAATTTCAGTTTCAAAAGCTATAAAGACTCACATCCACTTTATCTATCTCTAAATGAATCTATCATATATGTAATTACTAGAGGACCACGTACTATCGTAACTCCACTAAAGTCTATTTAATATATATTAATTCATTTGTGAAGAAATTGTTGCAAAATAATTGCAATTGTATAGATGTAACTACAACCTATAACTATCTACATGTGTACTCTAAATACGGGAGTGAGCTATTGCCGATTGGTTACAAATATTGGAACTAGCAAGCTTGTTGATGATGTATTTGTCATCAATCAATTTAAAGACACTCATGATAGCTTTGTACTTGACTTTATTGGATGTTTGCTATGACCAACATTAGCTTCATAGAAAAATTTTATGTTTTGGGTCTCATTGGGCTTTAATGCAAATTCTTGAGTAATTTTCAAATTTGCGTTTCTCATGCTTGGTTAGAATTTATTCCTCATTGCTCGTCTATTCGCTTGGGTTTATAACATGTTCATCCTTTCATCTATCCCACCTTTTCCTTGGCCCCATTTCAACCATAAATAAGTTCTTTTGATCTTTACATGCATGTTCTTCAAGTTTGGACATTAGAGGCTCAATCCTATGCTAGTGCTTGCTTTCAGGAATGCTTTAAGGGTAGACAAGCTTATACCCTTGAGAATTTTGAGAGGATGCCTTTTGAGAATTCTATCACTTGTGATTAATTCTTTGGTTTAATATTTCCTTTTGTTTGCTTGGGGTGTAACGATTTGTTATTCATTATTGTCATGAATCCTTGATACCATGGATGTTTTACTTTGTTCACCACTTTGCATTCCTCAGATTCATTGAAAAGTGTGCCAATTGTGTTTTATCCAGGAGTGCAAAAGCTTATGTGTGGGGGAATTTGGTCAATCATTTTGAGACACTCATTATATCTTTGTACTTGGATTTATTGGATGTTTGTTATGCCTAATATTAGCTTCTTATCAAGTTCTATGTTTTTGGGTCTCATTGGGCTTTAATACGAAGTCTTGATTTATTTTTGAATTTTATTGCATCCAGGCCTTTGCTTCTTATACAGGTCATAACTTGGGCTATTCTTATCCGATTAAGGTGATCTTTGTGGTGGTTTAAAGCTAGGAGACATAGATACAACTTTAATGAAGAAATAACGATGTTTAAAGGGTCAAATTCGCATAAAATGCTAACATTTTGGACCAGATGCGGGAAAATGCTGACTTTTTGGACGAGATGCGGGATTTGGATTACATCTCAACAACTCCTTTTGTAAATAGTTGCTTTTGGGCTAATAAACAAATTTGGGATTTTTTTTCTTATCAAAATTCTTAGTTAACCTAGGGAGACTATAAATATATTTTTAGAGTCTTAGGAAAACAACTTTTGACTTGGGCAATTTGGAGGCTGCTATTTTATCCAGTTTAAGGATTTCATTTTTGGATCTTGAGGTTGGTTATAATTGTGAAATCTTGTTCTTGATTTTATTTTATTTTTTCATCTTAATCTCCACTCTCTTTTCTTCATTGCAATTTCTTTGTTGGGTTCATACTTAATCATTCAATTTAAAAATTGCATGACTTAACATGATAGTTGCTTAAGCTTGCATGTAAAATTAAATGTTAATATGATCTGTGATGCTTAGTCATAGGTCTGACTGAATTTTGGTTTGTAAATTGTTTTGGTGATTTGATGATGCTTAACTTTTTTTTTAAGCAAAGAAGGAATATAAAAGCATCACAATAGAAACTAACATCCCAACTACGTTGGCACTTTAGCCCTTACCAATCATCTGCAACACACCAACATTTTATTAATAAAAAATAAAAAATAATACAAGAACATGGGGGGACAAGAACCAAAACCCATGATGAAAATAATCATTTAAAACGATAATTAGGAATACCTAGCCTATTTCAACGAAAATCCTCACTAATAAAATAGGGCAACAAATTCCACCAAAAATATCCAGGATTAGAGACAATAAAGGAAGTCAGTTTATCAGCACAACAATTTCCTTCGCGGTTAGTATGAGAGATTTCCATTGATCACATGGTTAACCCATGACCTCGTTGCCATGATCACATGGTTTAACCCATGACCCTCTAGCTATGATCACATGGTTAACCCATGACCCTGTTGCCATGATCACATGGTTAACCCATGACCCTCTTGCCATGATCCTATGGTTAACCTATGACCCTTTAGCCATGATCTCATGGTTAACCCATGACCTTCTTGCCATGATCCCATGGTTAACTCATGACCCTCTTTCCATGATCCACACACATGCAAGAAGAAAGAATGTGTAGCACCTGAGTCAAAAAAAACACAGACGAAAATCTACCAGATATCAAACACATACCTAGTATAAGATCTGCAGATTGAGAGGACTTAGCTTCCCTCATAGTAAACACTCTCCATGTGGCCTGAGGTCTAGCCACCTATTGTTTTGATGTTGGGGCTCCTCTCCCATCTCCTGTCCCTCTACTTGCTCCGGCTCCTGTACCAGCAGCTACCGGCTGCTACGCTCCCCTCTGGCTGCAATGACGAGCCATATGACCTGGTATACCACAAACGAAACAACCAAATCTCTCCCTGCAATTTGTAACATGATGTGGACCCCCGCATCTGTAAAGGTGCAGATGTCTGAACAGTCTCCACGGGTGTGGTATAAGGTCCCCGCCTCTACTAGGAACCATTACTGCCTCTACCTCTCTAAGCACTGGATCTAATTAGGCCTCCACTCCTTTGTCACCTCTTCCCATCTTCTCGCCTCTGGTCTATACTCTCAATGAAATTGCACCTCTCCACTAGCTCTGGCAAGCTGTGGATATCAAGCGGTACCACTGCTCTCTTCAACCCATGATGCAAGCCCTCCTCGAAATGCCTGCAAACCTAGTCTTCATCAAGAAACCTCTACTAGAACTCTGAAAACTGCAACAGAACCTCAAACAGAGCAGAATAGTCTCCAACGGACATATTACCCTGTCGTAGGCTCATAAACTCTTCTTCCTTCTCACAACGAAACAACCGCGGAAAGTACTTCTCGAGGAAGCACTCTCTGAACAACTCCCAATAGATAAGTCTACCCTCAACCTCTAGCAGTCTCCTATTTTCTCTCCACCATGCCTCTGCTCTTCCTGTCAACACAAAAGATGCATAAGTCACCTTCCTGTCCTCTCTACAATACATCACTGAGAAAATCTTCTATAACTCCTGAATCCAGCACTCAGATCTCTCCGGATCATAATCACCTCGAAACTGTGGTGGCTTGCCCTTTAGGAAGGTGGACATGCCTGCATCCTCTGCCTCATCTACTCTCCTCGGATTCTGTTATTCCTACTACTCCCTGGTCATCTGGAGGGTCTCGGATTATTCGTCCCTGCCACCAATAACTCTATATTTGGCTCTACCGCCACCTCTGCCATACGATCCTCATCCTCTACCATGAACCATGATCCTGTAAAAGAAATCATTAGCTCAAATTTATGACATATAATATAACATAAAACAGGCATATAAATACTATATGACATACATATGTTTACTATCACATTTGTTTTCACTACCTAACTTCTAAGCATAGTCGATATCCAATGTGGATTCAACTAAAATGGTCAGTACACCTTAACCTCACAGTCTGAACAAAATCAAACTGCTCTGATACCACCAAACGAGACACCCTGATGTACCATTAAGAAAAACCTGTTTAACTAAACCGTAATCGTAATATTAGCATTAAACACACCTAAGAGAGAAAAAACGGATATATGTAAAAAACTTAAACATAAAACCTGTGAAAGATAAACTCACACCCCATATATATATATATATACACACACACACACACACACACACACAAACACACACATAAAAACATGTCTAGGGTACCCTATCAGTAGGACCCCACATGGTACAAATTGATATATCTAAACTATAAAAGAAAGAAATACATCAAAAGATCAAGAACAGAAAACCACCTCACCACACTCCACATTGCGGCAGTCCCCACTCAAAATACATCAAAAATGGCTCATCACACACCTATATACAAAACGACGTCTGACATCTACTACTACCCTGACTCTCTCCACGTCTGCATCTATAGACTCTCCACTCATGAACATCGATGTCGGGGAATTGCCAAAATGCATGTACACACTGATTCGCCTAGTATATACAAAAAGGAAGGTGACTGGGTTGATCTGTCATCCCCGATCATCATAAAACTCCATCTCAAATGTGACCATCACTAGGACCCTCGGTGGTCCCGTCATCTAGGGGTGATGGATGTAAGGCATCCTGTTGTGCGATTATGTCTGCTCCACGGTCGATAACGAAACATACAGAGAGAGGTATAGGGACATAAGAAACTATACTATCATCATGCAAAAGAAAAGGATACATAGCATAAAATACAATAACAGTACCATGACATGCAATCACATATAGAGAGCAATCATCCTCGAGTTACTTTATCATCCTCTACCCTTAAGCACTCATGCAACTAAGCTCGGATGCTGACGTGGCCACCTACAATCTTGTCACACATCCCCCATTCCTATTAGGTATGTTAGTCAGTCGTCCCAACGAGTATAAGTAGCCCAAAGCTACACATAGTAACATAAGTAGCCCAAAGCTACACATAGTAACATAAGTAGCACGAAGCTCATCATACATAAAATAATTTTTAATTTGACTAGGAACCTCTAAGTCATAAATCATGCTCCCCCCAATAGCATATCTCCTATGACAACATATATCATCACCTAACACATCACAAGAAGGTCAATAGTAAAATCAGACATCCTCAATATTTACAAAGTCAACCTAATGACGAAAACCTACAATCCCAAATCATTATTGGTACTATGGGGAAGCCGCCAACATGATTTTGGTATTGTCGATTACTCGCCCACTAGTTGGTTTTGGTCGCCCTACAACCATTGTTGCATATTACGCTACTTAGCCATTTTCGACGATAGATTGCTTCTTTCTCCCACCTGAGGTGTAGGTAGGAGTATCTGGTACCACAAAACGAATCCTCTCCTTTCCCTTTAGCTGCTTCCACATGCAATACACAACCCTCCGGGGCTCTGAAAATTCACCTGAACACATACACACGTAGCAAATGATGTTGATAACCCTAATACAAAAACATAACTTGAAACCAATAGATAACAGTAGATAAAACCTCAATACCGACACTTACAACATGTCGGTATGATGAGAGCATAGACTTACCTTAGCCCTAGCAACAAAAGAGATATAGCGATGGGAAGAAGACGTCGCCACAAGCTTAATGATGTAGTTGGTTTCACGATACGATAACTGGTATGATCACACCGAGGTCTAGAACCTTTCACTACGTTCTCTCTCTCACTTTCTGGACCTTCAGCTATGTAATTTTCGTAACTTTCACCAGCTTCCTCTTTTATTTTTGCATGTTCTGCTGTCCACGCTATAGCATGGGACTACTCCACGCTCTATAGCTCTAGCTTAATAGCATGGACCTTCTCCACGCTCTAGCGTGGATCCTGATCAACATCTTCGCTCTGAATTTTTAGATGCCACACGTCTTCCTCCACGTTCCACTTCTTAACACGTATTGCCACATCACAGAACTCCACAAATGCTTTAACTTCTAGGTGTCCACGTTCTAGCGTGCCCACGCTAGAACATGGAGACATTGCAGGCTGTAGCACGCTACTCAGATCTGCAAGCCCTTACTTGCACGCTCTTCCTATTTGAAACCAAATGATCCCGTTCCACTTAAACATACTATTAAACACTAAAAAATAGATAGTGCATATACCTCAAGATTATAAAACAAGGATCTTATAATGTGTATTGGGATGTGTCACATCCAGACCTGGGTTGTGTTCTAATGCAAAATGGTAAAGTAGTGGCTTATGCCTCTAGAAATTTAAGGGTATATGAGAGGAATTACCCAGCCCATGACTTATAGTTGGCTGCATTTGCATAGATGATATGGAGACACCATTTTTATGGTGCTCAGTTCACAATGTTCAGCGACCACAGGAGCTTGAAGTACCTGTTTGATTAGAAAGACTTGAACATGAAGCAAAGGAGATGGGTGGAATTCATAAAGGACTATGAATTTGGTCTTCATTATCATCCAGGAAAAGAAAACGTTGTGGCAGACATTTTAAGTCAGAAATCCTAGCAAGTGTCTGCTATGATAGTCAAGGAATTGGAACTGATTGAGAAGTTCAGAGATCTGAATCTAGGGGACTCCTAGACTTAATATGGAAGAAGCAAGTTGAAGACATATACCTCCAAAAGGTGAACCAGATGATAGGGGAAGGAAGTACTCTAGAGTTTAAGTGAGGTACTGACAGAATCATAAGTTTCAAGGAAAATGTGTCTGGAGGATTGTGAAGTTAGGAAGTTGATCTTGGAAGAGATGCATAAAAGCAAACTCTGCTTTTATCTTGGAGCCACAAATATGCACCAAGACATGGAGGAAAAGGAATGTTTAGTGACCTGAAATGGAGAAGGAAGTAACATCATTTGGGATGAAATGAAAGAAGATTCCACATGGGAGAGGGAAGCAAACATGCAACAACAATATCATCATTTTTCGCCTAAGCTACTTCATATAAATTTCGAGGGCACAATTTATTTTAAGGAGGTTAGTAATGTAATGCCCCGATTTCTTGATTTTAAGCATGTTTGAAGGCTTAATAATGTTCCTTTGGTGCTGATGATCTTGTGTTTCAAATTTGAGGTCAATCAAACTTGGAACGAGCTCAGAATACACCAAATCGCACGAAAAATAGGTATCTACATCAGCTCAACGTTTGAGTATGGAGAAGCCCAACATTTTAGTGTTGGCAGGCTAAAATGCGAGTCATATGGACTTCCAAGTGTGACAAGGTCCCAAACACGTGTGGGACATGTGGCACTGAAGGAACGACGTATGGCGAAGACGTGCTCTAGCATGGGGTACTGGTACGCTCAAGCTGCTCAATGTCGAAGGCCAAAGTTAGTTTCACGTAAACCTTTACCTTGGACATTCATCCTTTCATTTTAAGCTGGAGAACAGAGAGGGAGGGTCTAAGAGTTCTTGAGAGAGAAAGTAGTGCATGTGAAGCATTCATCCGTCCAATAGCAATTCCGACTTTGTATCTTCGATCAGAGCAACGAACACGTCATATATCTACCGTCGATTCGTTGATCAACCGAGGTAATGCTCGAATCCCTAACTCGTCTACACGTCGACATTGTCATTTTCATGGTTTCCTTATTCTTGCATGAATTCAGCTTTGTTTATGGATTTATTGCAAGATTAGGGTTCTTCACAATGTTTGGATATTGACTATATGTTAGGGTAAATTTTGGAGTATCGGGGAGCTCCCAAGGATGCTTGGCAGCTGTTGTGTGGTGTCGAAGGGTGTAGTTTTCGAGACGTAGAACAAGTGTAAGCGACTATAAAAGGTAGGGGAAAGAACCACTGTCGTCGGGGAGGCAAGAGTATTTTAGAATATAATGATATGCGTAGGATATCGTAAACTAGTTGAATAACCAGCAACACCTGAAACCGCATTGGTGGCTAGAGTGGAGTAGTAATGATGAGGGTTTAGGCATTGTGGGATTATCAACAGTAAGTTGATTTTTATTGATCGAGGTTTACTTCTTTGTATAAGTATGCTAGTCGCCATGGTATGTTTGATGGTATGTTCGATGTGTTATTTGCTGGCATGCTTGGTGCTTCAGTATATGAGTTATGAGATTATATGATGGTATGTTTTAGATGATAATATGCTCTGTATGCAACTGTGTTTCTGTACGATTGATGATATGAGTATGATATGGTATGAGGTTGCTGATACGTATTGTTATAGTATGTTGAGCCTGCTTGTATGATTTGAAATAAGTAATCATTGTTGTTGATTGGGTGATGTATGTTATGAGTCGGATTGATAGTATGTGCGATAGTACCTCCTCGGAGGAATTAACTAATGTGTGATGTGCTGAGTGATGGAACCTTAGGATATGAGGTTGAGGTACTATGCCATAAGTCAGCGTTATGGTGAGTCGGTGAGATTCACGTTGTATTGTCGTTGTATTTCACCACCGCGTGGATTGGAGTGGAGGATCATCCTAAAATTTTGGGGATGGATCGAGATATTGAACGAGCATCCTGATCTTCCAGGGATGTGTCGTGACGAGTATCCTGATATGCAGGGGATATGTCATGATAGCGGACAATCATCTTAAAATGCTGGGGATGGATCGAGATAGTGAACGAGCATCTCTGTCGGGGATGTGTCGTGACGAGTATCCTGATCTTCTTGGGATACATTGTAGTAGTGGAAAAGCATCATAATTTGTTGGGGATGTGTGGCACAGTGGTGGATGATACATCTTGACTTGCCGAGGACATGTTGTGGTGACTGAGTCTTCAAGTATGTTTAGTTGTATGAGTGACAATGAGTCTGATTAGCATGAGAGCTTCGGGGATGATTGTGCGTGCTATGTATGTTTGTGTGTTGTCATTGTATTTTATTCTATTTCTTCTTTCCAATTTTCGATGACTAGTGTAGATTCTTATCCCCTATTTCTCTATGTTGTACTTATTGTTTTGGACAAAGCACGCTGAAAAGACCCGTGTTGGTCTGTGGGGACAGTCGTTAATCCATAGAGCAGTCAGGGATGTTACAAATGGTATCAGAGCGGCACCTCTACCAGTATGGTGTGGTTTGGGGACGAACCAAGTGGAAGCTGGTAGGCATGTGACACCCGGGGCTGACGAGGGCGGGGAGTGGTCGTCGGTGCAAGATGGCACGGACAAGGAGCAGCTCCTGGCATGCTTCTAGGTAGAGAGGCACATGAATGAACCGGTTACGCAACGAAATAAAATGGATCCTGAGACTGTGTAGGTATGAGACTATATAGTTCATGATGGCTTATGTGAATTGATTAGTACTACATATACTAACAAGATGGATCTTTTTTTTTTCGGGAGGCCATCACTTAAGAACTCCACAGTTAAGCGTGCTTGACTTAGAGCGATTACGGGATGGGTAACCTCCTGGGAAGTTTTCCTAGTAAGCGTGCGAGTGAGGACAAATCACTCTGAAAAGACCTGTGTTGGTCTATGGGGACAGTCGTCAATCCATAGATCAGTCAGGGATGTTAGTGTCTCTTTGAAATACTTGTCTCAGGAAATTTCTAAAAACTATCAAATGAGTTTATTGTCTGATGGCCTTTTCAACACATGTTTCCTGTTTGTTTAAAAAAAATGGTTTTCTCAAAAAAATTTGTAAACATAATTCAACCGCATTCTCATTTTTACCTTTGATCATTCCAACATCCTTCTAACCTATCTAATTAATACAACTCAAGACGCTAATTAGTTCTTTGGAATTAAAACACTAAAATTGAGAAGGTTTGTTATTCATTTAGGAAGATTATCTAGTAGATTGATGATGAGTCTATAGACTTATTTTAGTTTATTCTTATGGATATACCCAAAAAAAATTCTCTTCTTTAAGTAATTAATTAACAAAGTTATTAAGAGGATATATAATTTATTGCATAAATACATATATTTGTTAATGGATGATGACTCAATGAGTTAGACAATCATGTTTAAATTCATGGACGTAAATTTATGTATACTAATGTATTTTCTAAGGTATAACGTCCCAGTTTTTACATATATGTTATATTATTTATGCCGAGTGATTAATTTATCTGGATGTTTTATTTATTTATTTTTAGGTTGTTTAATTGGAGTAATTCTATTACTCATTTAAAATTATTTTATTTGGAGCGTTAGCACTGCCTTATTACAGTGTATGCACATTTACTCGACAATAATATTACGTTATTGTCACTAATATTGTTTGTTTAGAAAAATATTTTAAATAATATGATTTAAAGAAATTATTTTCCTATTTGACTCTATTTAATTTTAGATTTGAAAATATGTCGGTTTAAAATTAATCGGAGATTAAATTTTGGACTGTTAATTTTCTTAGTTGATTAGTTCAACTATCAATTTTAACTTTAATTTAAAATTTGAAAGTATATAATTGTCAACCATTATTTTTAGATCCAAAAGCCAAAAACATGTTTATTTTTAGGCTTAATATTTACCACTTATTTTCTACCTACTATTACTAATAAAAAAAATTTCCTCCTTTTATCCCCCTCTCTCACGAGACAGCCCCCTCACTCGTCTTCTTTCTTTTTTTTCCTCTATTCTTCTTCCTTCCCACTTCATCTTCTTCCTCCTTCCTTCTCTTCCAGCCGGCGCCGCCCCTCCACCTGCAGCCACCGCGAGTCACCACCGCAGGGATGTTGTTCGGCCGCTGCCTCGGTCGCGGTAAGGATTTCCGCCGCCAGTCATGGTGGTTTTCCACCTCTATGTGTTGTTGAACCTTCTTTCCTTCTTCCCTTAAGCTTGACTTTTGTTTTTGTTTGGATCTTTGGTGCTGTTCAGAAACGCATCGCCGCCCTCCGCCCCTACCCGTGGTGCCGCCGCCATCACCACTCTCTAGTTGTCGTCACAGTGCTTCTTCCTCATCTTAGGTGAGTGAATTTCATCTTCTCTTGTTCAGAATTCAAAAATCCCCAATTTCTTCAAAACCCTAACCCTGAGTTCTAAATAATAACCTAAATCCTCAAATTGTTGGTATGGTTATTAAATTGGGTATGTCAATTTCAATTTCCAAATGTCAATTTCATGTTTTTATGACCAGAACAATGTTCCCCCAAATTGAGATTATGAACCCTAAAGTCCCAATTTTATTTTAAATGAAATTGATTATGTTCTTGTAAAATTAGCTATGTATCTATGAAATTGGGACTGTTAATTGATGTTCTAACAAATCAATTTCACATTTCTATGAGCAAATCTCATTTTCCCCAATTTCACTAAAATTCCAAATTTTCATCTTAACTTCAACTATGAAATTGTTTCTATTTTAATGCAATTAGAGTTATAAATTGATGGTTCCCTAAGCTAATTTCATTTTGGTGATCAAATATGTATTTCCCAAAGTTATGTTAATGAATCCTATTTACTCAAAAATCAAGTTCTTTGAAAAATGATTATATTTTTGTTAAATTAAATATATGGTTTCTTTTGATAGTATGTTTTGAGGATGAAAATTGAATTGGTGAAACTGTCTGTTTGTTATCATGCTTGATTTGTGTCTCTGGGATGTTGAACACGGCTATGCTTGCTTGGTGGAGTAGAGTTTGCACTCTTGGAACAAAGGTAAGGGAGTATTAAGACGAGGATCTTCCTCTTATCTTCAAAGGTAAGGGAGGTTGCCTGAGGGATTTTCGGTAACTGCATACTATCTGTGTGTCATACGTGAGTTTATCTGTTGTGTTGTGTAGTGTTAAATTAAGTTGTTATATGACTGTTTATGCGGTTGTAATGTTTTCTGTGAAAGCATGATTTTATTTGTGATGTATGAATATCTGTTATGAATGGATTATCTGTTTGGTTGATCGATTGATGGCAAGCCTGACAGTGGTCAGTTCCCAATTAAATCAAAGGTAAAAGCTTTAAAAATCTTGAGGAGAAATTTAATAGATTTGATTTATGGAAGTGGAAGAAATATATTGATAATATTTATATTTGATGATATTTTGGGGAAAATAATGATTAATGAGAAATAGCGAGGACGACAACTTGAAAATCTTTCAGTTACGTTATCTTTTTCAAAATAAATTCAAAAATAGGATGAAAGGTTACTACAAGAAATTAAGTGTCAAGAATACTTCAACATTGATGGTAAATAATATTTTGTAAAAGAGAAAATCATTTGATTTATAAATGGCTTTATTTCCAATGGAAAATAATTTAGAAAAGTACTTTATGGAGAAAACTATGAGGAAAAATTTTATTATTTGGGATAGAAATGGGTTGGAAATGATTTTACGAGGATTTGACGTTGTTACGGAAAAAGAAGTTTCAAAAAGAAAACGGATTTGAGAAAAATGGATTTCTCTATGATTTGACGATTTTATAAATGAATTTCAAATGGAAAGGATTTTCTGTAAACGAGTTTTACACAACGTTGTTATTTTCGATAACTTGGATAAGTTGTGGAGGTTTTGATTTGGATTTGTGTTTCACAGAACGAAAATAATTTCAAAGTTGAAAAGCGGACCTAGTGGGTGAGACGTCGGGGTTCTAGTGTTCTATGGTGTGGACAGTGTGTCCTAAAGGTGAAGTTATGGACTATATGTCCTGTAAAAGTTATATTGACTTTTGTGCACTAAAATCTATGAATCTAAGACTGGTACATCGGTCTAGATTTCATGATTTGCACATTTGGGCTTGGAGTCCTTTTTATTGAAATTGATGATAAACTTCAATGTTTGAAAATTGAGATGGTCGTGAGCTTTTGAGCTTCGACACGGAAAGAATGAACACGAAGAAAAGTAACGAAAACAAAATGTTTTACATGCATCATTCGACAGATGTGCCTAAAGGTTTTATGTATGGTACCTTGTATTCAATTTATGGTGTACGTTTCGCCTTTGGGTGGAATAGAAGGTGGGTCTAGGAAAGACCGGGCTACTTACTACTATTTCTGGAGCTCGGATATTAGTGATATTTTATAGGCCGAGTTATGTTACGACTATCATTAGAGTTCATGTAAACCATGTTACGATGATGGTTGGAGCTGGTGTCCTACTGAGTTACTTACTTAAATACTTGGAACTCGGAACCTTGACGGGCCAAATAATTGATGTTATTGAATGGAAGTTGGGATCTCCAAAGATTAGGTAAAAAATTTTAGACGGTGAATTTTGAAGTGTCATGCATTATTTTTAATGACGATGACTGTCGGGTATGAAACCCATTGATAAACTACTTGTTGATTTCTGAATATTTATGTTGTTATAACTATATATGTTATATGATGTTTTGGGTGTCGCGCATGTAGTTATCGTGTTTAAATCCATATATTGGTATCTCACCCTTGCATGTATATGTTTTTCTAGTTTGGTTGTTGTACCTTGGTACATGAGTACAGGGGTTGCAGAGGAGTTCTTAGCTTCACTTGAGGATATTAATTCCGATCCTTGGAGAAGCTAGTGATAATGGTGAGAATTATAAATGTCTTTCCAGTAAATGTCTCGTAGAGTGACCAGCTTAGGATTCTTCTTTGGATTGTGTATACTTTTGAGAAAAGTTGATATAGGTGATTTTGAAAAACCTTATATGGTCTGGAATTTCTGTAATGACAACAATTTCGGGAAAAAAACTTATATTTTATCATGGTTTGATTTATGAATCAATTTATTTTATGTATGTTGTTGAGAAAAATATGGTTTCACTATTGTGATCTATGTATCACTTTTTTGAAGTATATCGAAAGAAAAATTTTTATACCTATGTTTTTCTGACTTAAAGTAAATAAATTTCCGAAAGCAACCAGCATAATTTCTTTTTTATTTATTTCCGCACGTGTTTACAAAGTAATGCCCAAGGAGCAAAGACTTAAATAGTTAGGCAATCATGTCCAAGTTAATGCAAAATTTTTTTCTATAAATTCACATATAGATTTTTTCCCTAATGGATGTATTTTCTAGGGAGAAAAGACTTAGATAGTTAGGCAATCATGTCCAGTTTAATATAGAGATTTTTTTTTTGTTTGTAAATTCACATATACATGTTTTCCCTAAATGCTTTAAATGTCCATACTTTTATTAGATTTGTATATTAAAAATTAATAATTTAAAGGATTACAAGGATTTGTTAAAAAATATATATTATATTTTGTGTAAATACATGTATTTATTAATGGCTAGTGACTCAAAAAGGTTAAATTTATACATATTAATTTATGTATAAATTAATATGTAAATATGAATTAATGTATTTTTTTAAGGGATATTCAAATGGTTAGTAAATCATGTCTAAGTTAATACATAAAAAAAGTTGCATGTGGTCATGTATTTATTAACACTAGATTGTGACTCGCACCGGTTGCTGTAATTTTTTAGAAATTTAGAATGAAATTGGCAATAAGTTGGCAATAAATGAAATTATAATAAATAATAATATTTGTGTGAAACAGTAAAAGATAATAGAAGACTTATTTGTCACTTTAAATGAAACAATAGTAGAAAACCTTTTTATCAAAATTTGTACAGATTTAAGAGCATATAACTACGTTTACTGTTATTCCAAGTACACATTAATGTAAATGAGAAAATTGATAACACATCCAAACTAATACTTATAACATATTCAATTGAAAAAAATAAAGCATCGTACCTGCAACTATTAATTAGAAAACTGGTTGCTTTAAATCAGGAAACATAGCTTTCCATCTCAAAAACAATTATTCATGTTGCTATCCTTAACTAAAACGGAGAAGAGATGCATAAAATGGTTTGAAATCCAGTAAGTGCAGATAACAGCACACTTAAAGGAAAATAGAACTCAAATCTAAATACAGTTGAACCGTTAAGTTCAAAATCTTACAATGAGTAGAGGAAGTGAATAATTTAAAAGGATAATGGTCAAATCTGTTGGGCATAGAAATTATTATGGTAGGAAGTGTTTTTTAGGTCAGACAAAATTGATTTTTGACGTCTGAAAAATCCTAATGTTATTAGAACAATCGTTAAAAGTATAACTTTTTACGTCAATTTACTTTTAATGTCAGTTGATTACAAAATTGACGTTAAAAATACACTTTTAAAGTCAGTTGTTTCATTCAATTGACATTAAAAGCTAGTTTTAAAAAAAACTAACGTTAACGTCAGTTGTACTAAACAATTGACGTTAAAGGCTATTTTTTTTTTAAATTTTGTTACAATATATCCCTTCCCCCAGCTATCTCTGCATTCAATAAACAGTCTAGTCCAGTAAACAGTCTAATAACAGTCCAATATTTCACTTAAATTTCATTAATAATATATATATATATATATATATATATATATATATATATATATATATATATATACAAATTAAGGAACAAATGGGAGGATAAAAAACATACTAATTACTACACACCTACATATAAGTTTCTATACTAATTACTAACTACGCATCTTCTATATACTCTTGAAGTATACCTGCGAGCAATCCTTTCTCTTTAGCATAGTTGAAGAAAAATTCTACAAACCGCATCCTCAAGTCTTTGAACTCTTTTTTGTTTAGAGGAGATTGGTAGTTGTTAAAAACCTGCACACATTCAAATAAATGATGGTAACATTAATTAACGCAATGAAAAAGAAAACTATAATATATAATTAAATAAGTTGTTTAATTAAGTATTATTACCCTCTTCCATCCTTCCATAATAGATGCAGAGACTATGTTCAGCATATGTTGCATCACATAATATCCACACGACCAATCGTCTAGCTGATATCGAGACTACGAAAGAAATGAAATTTAATGTCAGTTAAATAAACATATATATTTGGAATTAGTAATTCGTAATTCTAATATTATATACTATTTAAACTACCAACCTTGAGGATAATTCAATCAGAAATTAAATAGAATATTCATGTCAATTAACCAGTTCACCATGTTTGTTAAATAAAAACAAATGTTAAATCTTATATTAAATAGAAGATTAATTACTGACCTATTGATAGGTTCCACCACCTCCCGTGGCAGATCCCCGTGGAGAGAGCATAGGAAGATGACAGTATGCCTGACAGGATGAATTACGAGCAACTGCCAATGGTTGTTCATTATGTACAGTGCCAGATATAGCTCCTTGCGATCACCTCTCAGTAATCTCATTAAGTACGATGTGACTTCTTTTTTATTGTCAAAGAATTCAGGTTGAAGGGAGTAGGGCTCTAAGAAGCCGAATAGGTTGTCACTCCTCTCGAGTTGAAGTCAATGGAGATGCCTACGATATGAATACAGTAAATCATAAAATTCAAAATAAAATATATAAATTGAATTAATTATAAAATTATAAAGCATATTGATGTCGACCAAAGACTAGAAACCGCGGTGGATAGTTGCTGGACATCATTGTAAAAATACCCAATATTGTCACCACTGAATATAAATCCAAACTCATGCTCATGAAGTGGGCGTGCCAGCCAACCAACATGGTCCAACTCCCATTGAAAAAGCACTGGCGCAAAATCCTCGCCAATCGAGAACAACCGAGTCATGAGGGAAATCTTACCCGCCTTTGAAGTGCCTGCTTGAAATCTGGGTTGGATAAGAAGCGGTTCATCAGCTGGTCTGTAATGACAGGGTCGGAAAGGAGCTTTTGTGTAATGGTTTCTGTAAGTGCAGCCTCATCGACGACCCGTCTTCGTGAAGTAGACTTGCCATAATATTCTTTGATGCCCACCATCTCTAGAACACCGATCACCCGACCAGGATGGTCATCCTTGCCTAGAGCAATGAGTAATATGTCCCGGTGTCGAGAAGGGATGAATAAGCCCTGGGAGCAATTTTCCTTAAGCTCTATCTACAATGAAGAATTGAAAAAACGTGTAAGAGAAACGTGTTCCTTGAAAATATCAACCATAAACAAATATCAATTATAAATGCATATAGGTAGTTACTTACAATCTTATCTGTCACATTGCAAGTGCCTTCAGCTTTAAAAGAGCCTTTCTTTGTCATTCGGTTGGCCAACCAAACATCCTCGCGCGGGATAGGAGACGGAGGATCAAGAGGTGTGCCCTCAGAAACCTCTCCAGCTGCTATCCTCACAGCCAGCTCCTCCTGCTTCACCCTAAGCTTCTCCGCCATCATCTCGTCAATCCTAGTGCGTACCCACCCCGAGACAAGGTGTGGGTGTGGACGTTCTTAGCTTGATTCTGCCTACCCATCTTCGCCTTAGCCTGTTTAAACAAAAACACATAATTAATAGAGTTAAGTACATTTAATTTCTTTACTTAAATGATCTCTAAGAAACATAAATAAATTAACTTCATGAACTAACCTGAAATGTGTTCCCATGTTGAATGCTAACTGTAACACCCTGTATTTTACTGTTTTGAATAACAGTAATACAACTAATTATATTTATAAATTATTTGAGTTTTAGAAAATTATTTTAAATAAACGGAGTTTACCACTCAATCCTACTTGATTGTAGGAAGCTACGATTAAAATTTAGGTTGGAAAGTCAGGTGAAACCCGGCTCGCGAATTCCATTGACAGTATAATAATACTGCTCAAAAGACCTAATTTTAATTCGTGAACGAAAGACTTAATCTTAGTATTTTATTTTCTACAATTCTGTATTTTTAGAAATTTTTTTCAGAAAAAATAAAATAATTTACGTATTACGGGCGGAACGCGTAATCGGGTAGACGACGGATGGGATTTCGGAGTTTCTAAGAGCCGATAGAGGGTTTATCTTAGGATTTTGAGATGATTCAAGGGAATGAATCATATTTTTAAGTCTAGAAGGTTTTTCAGGGTTAAAGTGAAAATTTAGGAATTTTACGTTTAAGCCCCTGAACTTTCTGTTAATTACCCTTTTGTCCCTAAATTAGTTTCTAAGTTTTTTTCAAGGGAATTGGGCTAGAATCCTTGTTCCCAATCTCAAATGGTCGTGGCTTAGAAGCCCAAAATTTTCTAGTTCATGGATTGATTCCATAAAGCCTATTTGAAACTATACAAGTTCCTATGTCAAGCTTAATGTTTAAAACTTCAAGTGGGCCCCACAAAAATGAACCCAAGCCCAAACTAACCCAGCCCATGCGTAAGCCCATGAGGATTGATGGCTGCCTCATTTGTTGGATGAATCAAGATTTCTCTAGAGTGTTCCACAATTTTCTACATCATTCTTGATTATTCTATATCATTCTTGATTCTTCTCAAACCTTCATGAATTGTACTAAAATATCTTTTACACATAAATTCAGCCAAAAAAGTCAAGATAAGCTTGCATTAAATGTGGCAAAATCATCATCATGACACTTTATTGACAATTTGCAAACTAGTCCTTCAACTTATGGAATCTTTGCAAATTGGTCCTTAGAACTTAATTGCATTTGAATCATTTAGCAAGACAACTCATCATCATCTAGATCCTTCCCAAGATGGCGCCACTATCTCTATAAATACCATACTCTCACTTTTCACTTAGTTTCGTTTGCCATTTGTTTCCAAAACCCTAAAGTTCATAAGTCTCTTAGTGATAAGTTTGTGAAGCAAGTTTCTTGAATTTCCTTTGTTATTGATCTTCAAGAGGTAAATTCAAATCTTCATTCTTAATCATACCTATGTTCTTTAGCAAGTTTCTTGATTCAAGGCTTATATCATAGTTGTTCATCACTTTAAAGTTTCTAACCCTAGAACATTGAAAAGTCATAATAAATTCTAGAAAAATCTAATGATGATGAAACTACTTTCTATCTTCTTGATATCATGCATATTATCTAAATCCAAGAGCATGATGTAATCAAAAATTTCTTTCCTAAAAATCTAGCTTTGGCCGAATCTAGCTAATTAGGGTTGGTAGAGTTTTGTTCATGTGTTGTCATATATGATCATGTATTCCATATGGCATGTATGTCTATACACTCTAATCCATGTTAGTTTCTTAAAATGAATATCTTACTCAAAAATATCTATGTTGACCGAAACCCTAGGTGGGTTAGATTTGTTGAGTTTTGTTCAAAGTTTTCCTTAATGATCTTGTTAATCAAGCTATTAGTATGTATGCTTAATAAATCCAAGTTGGTTTATTAAACTAAGAACCCTAGCCCTATGAACCTATTGAGGCCGAATCCATGTATAAAAGAGTTAGGAAGTTTTGATTTTTAAACTTAGTTATTTAGTCACTAATCTATGATTTAGGTTAATCAAGGATCATTAATCCATGACTTAATCATGATTAGAAGTTTTAGTCATTCAAAAACCCTAGAGGCCGTGACTATGTATTAGGGTTTAGAATGTTTTAGTTTCTTGATTTGTAACTATTTGGTTGTAATGGTTGAAGGTTAGTTGAGTACGACGTTTACGAGGTAACCGAAATTCCGAAGGAATATGTAAGTTCATCAAGAAGTCTTCAAGAGGTAAGAGGGGAACATCGGAGGATTTATTCAATGGCTATATGCTATCACGTGATTGTTTGGAATTATTTGTTTGTTAGTATTTATTTATGTTGTTTATTGTTGTGTTATTTGTATCTGTGTGGTTTTAATTACGTTAATTATTTATCTGAAATTATATTATACTACCGTGATGCATGATATGCCTGGGAAATATCTGTGATATAATTGTTGGTTGATGTGTGAGAAGCCTGACAGTGGTCAGTGCACAATTAAGTAAGTCGGATAAAAACTTTAAGAAGTTTCGCAAATTTTATTCAGTGTTTTAACGGTAAAATATTGATATATATTATTAAAGGGAGTTTATTTTGAGAAAAATAAGGAGTTTTGGAAAATATTATTATTTTAATAATTTATTTCTGAAAAAGTGAATTATGAGTCACAACGAGCGCGAAACCGTGAAGATATTTTAGCACTGCTAATTTTTACGTAAAAAATTCCGGAATATTAAAAAATATTCTTTTATGAAATTAATTGGTGAAAATAAGTTAATAATAATTTTATAAAATTAATTAAGTGGAAAAAGTTAAGTTTTTGGCTTAAAAGCCTTAAAAATAATATTTGACGGCAAGTTTGGAAATGTGTAGACGGCAAGTATTTTTAAACGGCAGTGAATATTTTGAGAAAATTAAACCTCAAGTGACTCATTGGTTTGTAAAAAAACTAAGTTTTTATTATTTAATGATTTTATAATGAATTTCTACCTTGGAAAAGAATTTCAAAAAAATCAAAAGTTGATTCGGCCGTGTTGAAAGTACAGTTGGACTTAGTAACCGAGACATCGGGGGTACTAATGTTCTGTGTTGTGATGGACTCAGTCATTTGGACTTTGAGGGCTTATACCGTATACGTGAGGTATACTGTGTTGAAACATTGAAGATGTTTTCTAGTACCACGAACCTAAGACTGGTGCATCGGTCGAGAGGTGTCGTGATTGAGCACTCAGACAGTGAGGTCCTGTGTTGTAATAAAAGTTTTAACAAGTGTTTTAAGACTATGTGAGTCGTAAGCCATTTTTAGCTTCGGCAAAGAAAGACTGAACACAAAGAAAAGAACAAAACAAAAGTGTTTCACATGCATTTGGCAGACGTGCCTGCGGTTTGTGGTTTGATGCATTAATTACCAGCGGCGAAAGGTAATTCCGATATGCATTTATCTCATGTGCCTAGTGAGGACATGGAGACCCCATCTTACTTGCTATTGGTGCCCTGAGTGTGGACATTAGCAATGTGTAATGGTCTTGTGTACCTGGTCTTGTGTGCCTGTGTGGATGGGAAGAGGTTGCGCACCTATTGGCAGAGTGCCAAGTTAGCCAGTGTGGCTATGGAGCCTGATCAACTCATTATATGTTGGGATATCTCATGAGATTAGGACGAAAATTAGATGATGAATATGAAGTGTCATGCATAATTTTCAAATTGATGATGTTTGGGGTGTTGAACCCACTGATAAACTATTTGTTTATAACTGCTGGTATTTGGTAAATTCTGATATGTTTATGTGGTGGCTAGTATGTAGTTATTGAGTAAGATCCATGTATTGGTTTCTCACTCTTACACATTCAGATGAACCCGGATATACCTTTGGTGCAATCGAGGGTTCGAACGATCATATTTGATCGTGCACAATATGGTGGTGCCTGGGAGATTAACCCTGGGGCACTCAGTGCCACCTACCATGGACCGAGTAGAGAGGTGATCGGAACAGTAGAGGAAGGACCACAATAGAGAATATACGTAGTGGAGACGGTCGAGCTATCTCTACCTCCAATTTGGTTTTACCTACAGTACTTGGAAGAGCACGGATTGATGGATCCGCCTCAACCACATCCTCTTCAGATATTTGGACCTGAGGAACCTCCTACCGAAGTGGAGTTAGACGAGGGGGAGGAAGATCCGGAGGAGTACACTGAGGACGATCTTGAGTTTCAACCTCCTGCGGTTGATGATGAGGAGTCTTCAAATGATGCAGCAGAAGCGAAGGCATCATCATCAGATTCGTCAGTTGTAGGTGGGATTGATCATCATGATCTTCCAAATGGGTTTTAGTAGCTTGACCAGCTATAGGTATAGTTATGAGGTAGTGAGCCTTAACGGTTTTTGATCTGGCTTCAGAAAGCCATGAGTTTTTGAATATGGTTCTGAACTACTTGTTGCTGATATGTATATATATCTTTACTTTCTTTGTCTAGTTTGATGGAGAATAGCCTATACTTATGAGGGCTCTTTTGTTATCTCCTATTATAGGTGTTGTGTATATAAAAGGTGATGTATATATAGATATACATATATGTTGTTTATGTTTACAATGGTTCTATGTTTATAAAAAAAAAATCAGCACTATTTTCGTAAGGAAACGTTTACTCAAAAATATATTTTCCGAAAGTAACCAGCGTTTAATAATTTAAATTCCGTTCTTAGGTAATAGTGTGATGACCCTAGAATAGGGTGTCACACTAACAAATTTATCCCACATCTCCCTATCAATCTAAGGGTAATCCAAGAACATCTTATCAAGCTTCTTCTTCCCAGATACATAGTGCCTAGTAAGATCATGCTTGAACTCACTCCAGCGTCTTGCCCCTAATGAGAACCATTTCGCCCGATGATGCTCGTCATTTGACACGATCCAAGCTATCTACACATTAAATACATAACAAACAGGATGAATTAGAACTCGAATAATTATTTAATAATGTATATCAAAAGAATGTAAAAGTAAAATACCGTGATAGCCTTCCAAATCTGATCCTTAACGTTCTGTGGAACGTCGTTCCAATGGTTGTATAGGATGCTAACGTGCTGCTTGGTTTGTAGAATCACCTATGATTTAAATTCTCTAGCACAGGGACCCTGGGGCTTTAGTTTAGCATCAAAGGACACCTCAAGAGGCTGACCACTTTGCCTAGCCTTCTCTAACTTCTTCAATGACGTGGCTCCTCTACCCCGTTTCCTCCGAGACTCTGATGTCTGTTTGGACAAAAAAGTGTTAAATTAGAGGGTTATGTATAACAAGGATAAATAAAGAATATATAAAGAACTTAAACTTACATTATAAATAAAGAAAAAAGATAGTATATAACATAAACTTATAGTATCATCAGGCGTAGTCCCCATAGTGTCCTGCGTAGGCCCCATAATGTCCTGCATAGGTCCCATAGTGTCCTCCCGTGAATGCGGGTCCAAGTGATCCATGTGTATGCCTATTCAGAAACAGTAAATATTAAAATATTTTTTTTAACATGGATAACTAAAGATGAAGATAAATAGATAAATACATTTCCTCGTATTCAAACACTTGACACAAGGACAAAAGAACATTCCATTACTATTAGGCATTCCATAAAAAATGAGGCTCTTATCCCTCTCTATAGTGAACTTTTCGTATATATTCTCGGACTATCAACCGATTTTTGAAATTTTTTAACAATAGATTAGTCTCTTTAGCAGCCATATGCCATATATTCTCGGACTATCAACCGCCTGTAAGCGCATCGACGAAGCCACGCTATGCCATTTCACATCACTCAGAGTGGCCGCAGTACCGTTCGTCCTTTTAGGTTCATTTGGCGGAGAACTCCCGCTGAAGTCGGAACCCATTTTGGGTGGTGCGTATAGCTCCGACGGCCGCACACGGTGGTAACCCTTTGGGAATCGACTTCCATTATGCCTGCGCTTTAGGGTTTTTTTTGCCCTCCGACGGCGTCTCCGTGCGTCTTTATTGCAAACGGTGGTAACCCTTTGGAAGGAGTTTAGTGCGTGTTGTATTGTATATGTTGGGCATGAGACACAATTTAGTGAGCTTAAGAAATAATAAGAAATTGCAAGAGATAGAGCAACGTAGGTTTCACAACATATGTGGAAAAAATGGGCATACGTGGGATTAAAAAAGCTGATGTGTCTTAATATTATGTTTAGGGTGAATTTTAATAAATTATAAATAGAAGTGGATTTTTAAAGGTAATCGTAACTTAAATATACTAGCGGAAAGACAGGCACGCATTCCTAATTCTTTTACGTATCTTTTATCCATGTTCTTGGCACATAATGTTTTATTTCACTTGTCTAAATCGAATATTTTAATCGATAAATTTTTGCGAAATATCATGATTGATTAATGTAAAAAAAACGTATTTTGTTGTTGTTGTGCAATATACATTTTCTTGGCTAATACCATCAATTTTTTTTTAATTAAAAAACTTGAAATTCAATATCAAAATATTTGTCATGTTAGCATATTTCAAGTAAGAACAAAATATCTATATTCTTAAGGTTATGATATGTTACTTGTTTAACTCTTATATTAGTTATGATTAAGATATTGAATATGTTATATTTGTATATGACATTGTGTTGGTTAATTTGTAATTTTATAATTATCAAGTATTTTATTGATAATGAGATATACAAAGAATTGAGAAGAATCATGGCAAGGTAAACAACTATACGAAGTTGTCGGTGTTTTATTTATCACATGTTTAATACAAAAGTTTCTATTGACATACTTGCCTGGCCGTATTTCTATTTCATTTACTCGTGTGTACGTTATTGTTGGTATAATATTTTTGCCATTTGTATAATATATGTATGTTTGTTCGGTAATTTTTGTGATTTTATACTGTGATTGGTTAATATAAACACACACGCACGCGCGCGCGCACACACACACACACATATATATATATATATATATATATCACATTAATGGCAGAGAAACTAAGATGTCAAATTTGATCCATCATACCAGCACCTCCAAAAGTGTAATAGCATTTGCAGCCTTCTAGAATAAGTTAAAATACCCAAAATAAAATTTAATAAAAAAATTCAAAACAAATTTTATATTCCAATTATTACTGCAGGCCCTTCAAAATTTGTAATAAGGGGAATTCTGAGATTGTCTACCCATACTCTTTGATGTATAATGGAAAATAATAGCTATAGTAGTAGTATTAAATATGTTTAGGTTCCTACTTGCAAGATGAAATGCAGTAATTGTGTCCAATTTACTGCAGGCCCTTCCACTGCTCATAGACCTGGAGAATTAAATAGGTTGCCAACAACCTGCCCGAAGCCAAAAATATACTTTGTTTGTTAAATATAATTTAAATAATCAAAATGCATTAGAATATGAACATGACATTGATTGGAAAATATAACTCCCTCAACTTATTAATCTTCTTAAGTCTGCCCATTTCATCTCATCTTCTTCATCTACTTCCTTGTTACTCCTCTGATATGCATCATCACCCTTTCCACCCATTGCCTAACTCAAGCTTGCTGGGGAAAAATTTTCTTTTTGGGTGTTGAAAAGACATTCCATCCACTGCTCATAGACCTGAAGAATCAAATAGGCTGCCAACAACCTGACCGAAGCCATAAATATACTTTGTATGTTAATATAATTTAAATATTCAAGGGAAATGCTAACCAGTGCCCTTAGGGCATTGGTTAAGGAAATAGAAACAGAAACTTTGTCTTGAAAAGTGGTGTATTTAATACTTAGAAAATTTAAAAGCTACACTTTTCAATATGATTTTTCTATCTTTGGAATCCTTAACTAATGCCCTTAGGGCACTGGTTAGCAAGACCCAAGATTCAAAATGCATTAGAATAAGAACATGACATTCATTGGAAAATATAACTCCTCTTCAACTCATTAATCTTCTTAAGTCTAACTTTATAACCGAACAATACTTCCAAAAACTTAAACATAAATAATGAATCTTGAAAGATAATTTAGGAGCCTAGAACAGATATATAATGGCTATTAGTTGAAACTTAAACATAGTTCATTTGTGGCTATAAGGAAGAAAAACTTATACATGTGTCAAGCCGCAAATGCATGGTTCCCTAAGTGTTTGTTCAATAATATTGAAGTTATGTTTGTTGTCTTCATAAGCATGTTCCACTCTTGTAGTCTATTGGTTCATTCAATGTAAATTATAAGAAAGGCCACACACAATAAAGTAATAATTCAACAATGAAAATCATGGCAATCAAGTTGCCTCATAAACACCAAATTGTGACAGGAAGATAAAGATTACAAATGTCCGTTGGAGAGTAGCAAATGTGAGTTCTATAGATGGGTTCCTCGACAAAATATATCCAGATGGGGAGAAAGTTCTGCAATAGATATATGTAAAAAAAGTTAATTGATTACAGTGGATAATAGAAGAGGCAATTATATGATGGATACTTGCCTTAGAAAACCAAATACATTATACCGATGGATATGTTGAAAACTTTGAAACGATGAAAGCTCATTCCTTTTTTAATAAAATTAAATATTTGAAAGCTCAATAGATATACATACTTGTATGTAGGTCAAACATAACTGATCTTGGCTCAAGGGTTTAGCATATCCTTGCTTAATTTATTTTCAAATTTGGTCTGTTTTTTCTTCCCGACACAGTGGCTGCTCCTTCCTCTTGTGTTTCCGGAAGGGGTGCTCAAGCATTTTCTACCTTTGCAATGAAACTGAGCTGCCTTTGAAAAAATAGGAATCTAAATTTATCCATGAATGGTGTTAACTGATAGAGATTTTGAATAAAAGAATTGTTTGAGTTCAAGATAAGGTTATGTAAACATTCATTAATTAACCAGTTACTATTCTACTGAGTTTAGTCTGGTCAATATAAATGTGATTTAATTCATTTGCTCGATTTAAAGATTTCCAAGCCTTTACCCTGAGCCTAGTGAGTATAATTTGGATTTACCTAAATCTAACAAATCATACTTAAGTTTTCATAGCAACTTCTAAAAGAAACTTGTACAAAAACTTCTGTAAAACATCTTAAATTATAGTTAGAATAATAATTTGTGTCAACAATCTTGAAGGAACATAAATATAAAAGCTTTGTGTAGTGTGAATTTAGTTTGATGGTTGTCTAACCTAGAACCAAATGGTACTGATTCCTAGTCTGCATTGCAGTATTGTGCTAATAGTGAAAAAGTTTGGATCTAGGATTTACCAAATTTATAGTTCAAAATCTCAAACTAACTTTATAGTCTTCGATATACTTAACCAATAATTTACTCATCATTAAATGGATACATGATTTCAAATATAGAAGGAAAAAATAAATCCTTAAAAAGCATCACCAAGTGAAATCTCTTTACCTATTAATATAGATAAAATCAGGAGTACTAATCTCTTAACCATAGGTAACAAATGGTTCACTCTCTGCAGCTTTGCCATTATTCTCTCAGTCGGCTTCACAAAGAAAGCACCAAATATGTTTTGCAACCCCAAGCTATATAAGACCTTTCTAGGGTTCAGATGCATGTATTTTATCCTAAAAGAATGGGAAGAGAGATGTTATAACTGTTCACATAGCCAAAAACAAATAATCATTGAGAAAATAAACAAAGAGAACTACCCCTATATACGAAATGAAAATGTAGGAATGAAAAATGAAATTGTAGTCCCATTATTAGTGAAAACAGTTGAAGGCGGAACTCCCTAAAATGTGGTAAAGCCATCCAAACATCAACATATCAATATATTAAGACATAATGGTTGAGGATTGATCTCATACAGCATGTATACAATAAAATAAAGAATCACATCACATATTGAATATAAAAAAACACCTAGACCCACTGCAAGCTTAAGTTCTTATGAGTAAAGGTATTCACTTTGTCATTTTCATCATCACAAAACAGTACTGTCATGAGTGGTTTAAGCATTTAATCAAACAGGACCAAGGCAACAAGGACATCAAGTCAAATTCTCAATTTCAGATTTCGTTATCATTGTCAATGCCCATAATGTTCAACACAGATTCATACCTGATGTAAAGGAGAAAAAAAACAAAGAAAGATTGTGTTACAATAATTTACCATATTTGATCTAAAAACTGAATTCTTCCAACACCAGAAATTGAATCCGAATTTGATGGTTGTATTCTCAATGCCTTCGTATATTATTTATGTTACTTGTCCTCCTAGTTCGTATCTCCGTTTGATCCCGGCTTCTACGTTGTCAAAAACACTAGGTGCACGTTTTCTGCTCTCTCTCTCTCAACGGGTCTATCTCTCTATGTGTATGTACTTTATTGCCTCCCTTATGAGTGTGCATTCTTGGCCTTTTATAGGAGTGACCCACACGTCTTTACCTATGTCTCTCTCAAAATCAATGAAAACCAAAATGATGGAGAGAGCATAGCCTAATTTCTTTCCTCAGAGGCATTACGTTGATGATATTCAATTATGGGTTATGTTATCATGCAGTTAAAACTTAGAAGGAGAGTGGGTGAGTGATGAATAAAAACTATGCAGTTTTTCAAATTTGAAATTAATGTAGTCAGTTTTTTTTTTTGTTTTAGAATCCAAGTTTTGATAACCCACGCTGATATTCATTCTCCCCTGCCATAAATTTATATATGTAAACTGTGTTGCACAACCGCTTGGCTTCCATTTAAGTTACCTGTTTTTATTAGTTTTTGAAAGTTAAATTTTTTTATCTATGGTTTAAAGGGCAAATTAAGTTAAAACTTAAAAGGAGAGTGGGTGAGTGATGAATAAAAACTATGCAGTTTTTCAATTTGAAATTAATGTAGTCAGTTTTTTGTTTTTGTTTTAGAATCAAAGTTTTGATAACCCACCTTGATATTCATTCTCTCCTGCCATAAATTTGTATATGTAAACTGTGTTGCACAACCGCTTGGCTTCCATTTCAGTTACCTGTTTTTATTAGTTTTCAAAAGTTAAATTTTTTTAACTATGGTTTAAAAGGGCAAATTAGGCAATATTTAAAGTAGGACACCAAAATTTGAACTTTACCATTATCTATTAGTATAGATTACTTAAAATGATTATTTTAAAAAATATCATTGAAAGTGTCAATATTAAAATATAAATTAAAATATTTGAAAATTAGAAAATAATGATTTTTTTTACTGAATTAGAAAATAATGATACACATTACGTATACTTTTAATATAATTTCTATATATTTCCCTTCTAATTATATATATATTTTTTAAATTTATATGCACTATCGGTGTAAAGTGTAATTGATTAATGATTTTTACATTGATATCTAATAATATCTGAAGAAATCAGTATTATTATTTCTCCTTCTTAATTATTAAAATAAAAGCACAACAATCAAAATATTAGTAAATGTTTTTACATTGACAATATATACTACTGTAATCCTTTTTACTGTCAGCAACGGTTAAGAGATTCAAATAAAGAAGGAAACAACAAGTGGCACTCATGCGTATTTAAATTTGTAGAAAAAATACAAAATGACAATAAAGCATAAAAAAATGGTAAGGATAAAAATACTAACACAAACCCAATCCATATTTATTCCCTTCACTTCCATTCCCTTCCCACATCTTCTTTCTTCCCCCTCCCCTGATCGTAACACCAACCACACCCTCCTCTTCCCTCGTCCTTTTAATTCGCTCTTTCCATCTCCATGTCTTCATTCTCATTCCCCTACCCCTCAGCTATGAAAGGGGGCTAAAATCCATGGGCCAACCCCTTGAACCCTACCTTTGGCCCCTTTGTTGAAGAACCCATTTTCTGGTAGGGTTGTCTATAGCCCTAACCCATGATTCACAAATACAACTTTTAGCCTTTTACTTGTCTAGAACCCTAAGTCCCAATTTTGAGCCGCAAATCACATTTGGCAAATTGGAATGTAATCGTTGCGAGTAGAACCATAACTTCTCGTACCATCACCGTGGCTTGTGCATCAAAGTCTATCTGGTGAGAACCCTTGATACAAGAACCCTTGATACAAGAACCCTTGATCTACTTCTTCATCAGTTTCCTTCTTCAACTGAACCCTTGATTTTATTTTTTTTTGTTTTTTGTTTTTTTAATCTAATATTTTGATTTTATTCATATTTTTTAGCAGTTGCTATAATCTTGGTTGAAGCTTGGTCTCAAGATCATTGGTTCCTACAGATTAGCGTAAGTCAATTTTGAATTTTGTTTTTGGACTTTTTGGTGATTCTGATAACCTTATTGATTGCAGCTTGTACTTGATTTCTTTTAGCACAAGTTGTTCTTGTTGTATTATGCTTGCCAGTTGTTACTTGTAAACCTGATCGGTTCCTATATCCCATCCTTAGAAAAGTAATGATTTTTTTTTTCACATTTTGGTTGCAAACTTTTTTAGTTTTTAAATACATATATATTAGTTTGTTTTTGGGCCTCACACCTTTTTTTCTCTCATTCTCTCAAAATTCTTTAAAGTGGTGAAAATAATTTTTTTTTGTATGACTCACTAGTATTTCTTTTTCTCATAGGCCTGTTCGAAACCTGAGAAAATGGTAGATTCAACCCATTTTCTTTATTATTGTTTTGAATCAATCAAAACAATAGGTATTTGAGATAAAAATTATCAAACGACAAATTCATTAATCTCATATAGCTAAAGGAAAAGACCAACTAACTACGCATCTCAAAATCAAATTTTTACATGAAAGGAACCTCCGAATCTCGTCCTGTACACTTTCTTCATATTTGTCTCATCTTTTTTAAGTGCATCCAAGTTATGTGTAACCTCATAAACTTGTAAGACGCCAAATGTGGGAGATCTAGAAAGAGAGTACAAGAAATATTGCATATAACCCCAAATAGAAGTGGTACCAACCAACCTTGAAGATTGATTATGTAGTGTCAACTTTTTTCTCTTTTGTAAGATTAAGATACATTAATGGTTAATTATGATGTTACAACTTAATCTATTTCCTTCTAAGCCTATCTATTGTATATTCTTCTCATACTAACAAATGTTACAATTTAATCTATTTCTTTGGATGCTTACTATCCAGCTAGTGTTCACACTCTCATCTGATACTACTTGCGACTTTAGGTAGTACTTTTTTTTTGTGGCTCTGGGTTGTAATTTGTTCCGGTATCTTCCGTTGTGCTCTCTAGCTAGTTGTGGTTTGCATGTTTTTCTTGTGATGCCTATGCTGTGAATTAGGCTTACTGCCCATATGGTTTGTATCAGCTGCATAAGGTGAGTCTACATACTTGAGCTTTTTATCTTCTGGTTGAAATTTTTGTAGTTTTTTAAATTGATGTATTAGTTGTCGTTGAGGGTGATTTGTTTTTTAGATTTGCGTTTCTTCTCAGTGTTTTGCCCCTCATGCAGTATTTCCCCTTGTTGTTTTCTATCAATCCAAACAATAGTCATTTGAGATAACAATTATCAAATGTCAAATTCATTCATTTCATATAGCTAAAGGAAAAGATCAAGTGACTACGCATCTCAAAACCAGATTTTTGCATTCAAGGAACCTCAGCATGTTGTCCTTTACACTATCTTTGTATTTCTCTCATCTTTTTTTTTGTGCACCCAAGTTTTGTGTAAGCCTCATAAATTTTAAGACACTAAATGTGGGGATCTGGAAAGAGAGTACAAGAAATAGTGCATATAAGCCCATATAAAAGTGCTACCAACCAGTAGGGTTCTTAAAAAAAAAGTGTTTTGTGTGTGTGTGTACTATTTTTTTATTGACGATGAATTATGTAGCTTCTTTTTTTTTCTTTTATAAGATTAATAACCATTAATGGTGAATTATGATGTTACAACTTAATATATTTCCCTCTAGGCTTACTATCTAATATTCTTCTCATAATAACAATATTATTATTTTTTTGGTGAAGATTAATGGTGAATCATGAAGTTAATTGTTTTCTTTTGTAAAATTAACAACCATTAATTACGAGATATGATGTTACAACTTGATTTATTTCCTTGCATGCATACTATCTAACTAGGATTCACAATCTCATCTCAATGCTTCATGGTCTAGTTAATCCACTGTA
Source organism: Sophora flavescens (assembly GCA_030762895.1). Lineage (NCBI taxonomy): Eukaryota > Viridiplantae > Streptophyta > Magnoliopsida > Fabales > Fabaceae > Sophora > Sophora flavescens. The sequence continues at coordinate 122,708,424 of CM061068.1, forward strand.
TCTTTGCTCCTTTGTTCATTAACCTCTACTTGTTTTCTTAATTTGTCTTGTCACCTGCATCCTTTTTCTCAATATCAAGTTTCACCTCCCTGGTTTCGAAACCTTGAGTTTGCTCTCTTTATTTGTAGGGCCAGAATGATGTGTAAAGGACTAGAGGAACCTTTGTTGCAAGAGACATAAATGCAGAGCTACAAAGACTAGAAGAAAGCATGAAGTTTTTGTGGGGTTACACTTCATCTTTTTCTACCAGTGGACATTTTGTTGAAAGGTTTTGATTTTCAATTCAGCACGAAAGATGGTCAGAAAAAGTTTTAGTGAGAAAAACACCTATAACCGAGTCAACCACTGACCCTTTCCACTTTGAAAAGCGTCTATCTCCTGCATAGGTAATTTTATTAATTAACATATGTTGATAAATGAATAAATCATTAGCAAAAAAGTGAATAATGAAAGTGTTACATCGTTATATCAAATTATAAATAAGATTTTTCACTTGTAGGAAATGTTTTTCACTATTTTAAGTAGGGGGCTTCACAGTGTTCACTGATAGGGTAATGGCATTGACATCTGACATCTCTTACCACTTAGGAATCATTTTGTTAGCTAGTGATATATCTATCTACCATGCTAAATTGTGTTGACTTTCTGTGAATTGTAAGTACATTGATTGTGAAGGCAAATGCCTTTTTCCTCTTTGTTTTCTTAAATGTCTTTCTTTAACTATAAATGGTCTGCATGTAACTCTTATTTTCTTTCACAGTTCATTAAATAAAGAGTTTTTAATGTGGTGAAGAATTGATTCATATAGTATCAGGGGGTTCATGATATTCAATATTTGGGCCAAAATGTATGCAGTTTACCTTGAAGAAGAGACATTCAGGCAGTGAAGGAATCATCTCGTCCATGATAAAGTTTTCTTTCCTCCTCCCACCGCTTTTCCTTTTCACTATCACTTTCTCAAGCCCTTTACTTCATTCCATGCCCGTCAACACTTTCCAGATTCTCTTTGTTTATGGGTCAAGATCCACTTTAGGTCTTAGCTTATGTTTCTTTTCAAATTCAAATTCCTCATAGGGTACAACTAAACCATGTCCCTTATACACAATTTGTGCATTTTGTTATTCCATTCTGGATGCATTGCTCTCCCTTAGGTTGAGTCATTTTATTTTATCAATTATCTCATCTATCATGAAATTCGATACAATGTTAGGCACTAACTGTAGGGTATCCTGACACATCAGTTGTTTGGCCTTTTGAGGGTTTACAAAACATGTTTCTGATTGAAAGGGAACATTGCTCGTTTGGACTCAAAATATAGAGCTCTCCTGGATTTTCTAGATACGGCACAAGAATCTGAAGTCTCTTTTATAACCATAGCTAGCGGTATTTTAGAAATTTTTGGGACATTCTTCCTTACATACTTCCTATTTTTTGTTTGGTTCTCCTTAAACTCTATTTTGAGTTGCAAGATTATGACTTCTGCACTTTCCCTCTACAATTACCTTTGGCCTATGTTTCCTTTTTATGGGTGCTTTGTGCTCTAGTGTCGTGTTCAAGTCAATGCCCAAGCTACCTTTACTGCCATAAATGTTACTATTGGAGCCCTTTTGAAGTCCATCGTAACATTCTAATATTGTCTTGTCTTTCTCCTGACCTAGACTTTCAACAATGGTATACTCTCGAATTGTACAAAGTTTGTTATATGCACACTTAAGCTTATCAATTATTGTTTCTGGCTTTCTGTATATCTTGTCCATACGAATGCTTAGCCTTCTTTTGATGATGATGAATATAGAATTTGTTACAGAAGTCCAACTTAACATTCTAGATCCGTTGTTTTTGGTATTATTTGGGAGTATTTTATGAAACTAGGGACAACATCAGGAATGTTACGATGGACTTATGGAACAAATTATATATTCATCATCAACAAGAATGGTTCAAATTGTACCCCGATGTTGCCCCTAGTTTCATGAAATCCTCTCGATCAATAACAAAAACAATGGACCGGGAATGTTACGATGGACTTCTATAATAAATCGTATATTCATCATCAACAAGAAAGATCTCAAATAGTAACATTTGTTGAAACAAAAGTAGAATGAGCGTTTGCTTGGGCAAGATACCTAGAAAGCCATAAACAACAATATATTAGCTAAAATGTGTAGATAAGAAACATTGTACAATACGAGAGTATACTATAGCTAAAAGTCTAAGTCAGGAGAAAGACAAGCCAGAAAGTCAAGCATATTACAATGGACTTATCCAAAAAATTATATATTCATAATCAACAAGTGCGGTTCTAAAGAGCACGAATAGTAACATTTATGGAAGCAAAGGTAGCTTGGGCATTGATGTGAACATGACACCAGAGCATAAAGCACTCGAACAAATAAAACATAGGCCAAAGGTAACTGTAGAGGGAAATCTCGGAAGTGAAAATCCTGTAACTTAGAAAATGGAATTTAAGGAGAACCAAACCAAAAAGAGGAAGTATGTGCTAGTTGTGGTTATAAAAGACATTCATATTCTAGTGTTGCATCTAGAAAATCCAGTAAGAGAGCTCTAAATTTTAAGTGAGAAATGAGCAATGTTCCCTTTTAATTAGAAACATGTTTTGAAAACCCTCATAATGTCAAAAAATTGATGTGTCAAAATACCCTACAGTTAGTGTCTAACATTTTATCAAATTTCTTGATAGATGAGATAATTGATAAAATGGAAGTACTCAACCTAAAGGTGAGCAATGTATCTGGAATGGAAGAACAAAATTCACTTGTCTTGTATAAGGGACATGGTTCGGTTGTACCCTGTGAGGGATTTGAATTTGAAAAGAAACTTAAGCCAAGACCTAAAATGGATCTTGACCTAAAAACATAGAGAATCTGGAAAATGTTGACTAGCAAGGAAGGATGCGAAGGGCTTAAAGGAAGTGACAATGAAGATGAAAAGTGGTGAAAAGAGGAAAGAAAAGTTTTTCATGGACGAGTTGATTCCAACATTGTACAAACACATCTTTTTCAAGGTACACTACATACATTTTGACCCAAATATCGAATATCATGAACCCCAAATTTTGTTGGTTCTATATCACCTCACAACAACCATTTATTTTTCTTTTTACTCTGTTCAACCTTTTCTCTGAAAGTATTATTATTTAGATTGCACCTTCTTATTATCACACTCTTCAATATATTTGAATAAATTCTAAAGGAAAGTAAAAATTTGACACAAAAGGAGTGAAATATGTAAAGACAAAGATGATCTGGCAAGCACACTTGTTGAAACGCGATAACAAGATTACTAATATTAAGAATAATATGATACTATATTAATCTAGATATAAACATATGTTAATTGCATACTGTATGTGGTCTCTACTTTGTTGTAGAATCATTGACAATGGAACTTAGAATTAGGGGTGTGAAAGGTCAATTTGGTTCGGTTTTAGGTGGAAAAAAACCGAATCAATAAATAATGGTTCAGTTTGGTTCGGTTTTGAAATTTTTTTCTACAAAACCCGAACCAAACCAAACCATTCAAGAACGGGTTGGTTCGGTTAGGACCAAAAAATTATTAAATTTCAAAAAATATATAAAATATTAAATATATAAAATATAAAATATATATATATATAGTAAATATAATAAATATCAAAATATTAATATATATATATATATATATATACATATTAATGTAATAAATATTAAATATTTCAATAAAATACTTGGTTCGTTTCATACTTGAACACCAAAAAAATCCGAACCAATTTAATTGGCTTGATACGGATTTTCGGGTTCATCATGTCATTGGTTCGGGTCTTACACCTCTACATAGAATCAAATCTTCACGACACAAAAAAACTCTTTACTTAATGAACCATGAAATAAATAAGAGTTGTATGGCTGTCATTTCTAGTTAAAGAAAGACATTCAAGAAAACAAAGAGGAAAAATGCATTTACCTTCACAATCAGTGTACTTACAATTCAGAGAAAGTGAGCACAAATAAGCATTGAAGGCTAATAGAATGATTACTAGGTGGGAGGCGATATCATATGTTAGTGCCATTACCCTATCAGTGAACCCTATGATGACACCTACTTAAACAGTGAAAAACAATTCCTAGAAGTGAAAAACCTTATTTGAAATTTTGATATAATAATGTAACACTTTCATTATTCTCTATTTATTGCGAATGACCTGTCAGCAGGAGATAGACACTTTCCAAGGTGGATAAGTCGGTGGTTGACTCAGTTATAGGAGTTTTCCTCACTCAAAATGTTTGACTGTCTTTCAAGGTAAATTGAAAATCAAAACCTTTCACAAAAATGCCCCGTGATAGAAAAAGTTGAAGCGTGGCCCCACAACACTTTATGCTTTCTTCTTATATTTTTAGCTCGCATTTATGTCTCTTGCAACAAAGTTTTGTCTTATGTCAATAAGCAGCAAGAGTTCAGAAAGTACTTTTCATAAAACCTTAAAACCAGAAGTCACATCGTTTCCAGAATCCATAAGTACTTATCAGATGTTGGGTGAAAGGTAAGATGACTTAGTGAATGATTCCCACAATATCCCTAAGCACACAAAAGAAGGTTTTGATGATGGAAAATGATATCTATTTCAAACAGGCAATTACACTCAGATAATAGTAGCACTGAAACACATCGAAAGAAGCTAGTTTATTCTTCTGGCCTTACAAATAAAGAGAGCAAACTCAAGGTTTCAAAAGCCAGGGAGGTGAAACTTAAGATTGAGAAAAAGAATGAATGTGAGAGGACAAATTAAGAAAACAGGTAGAGGTAAATGGGACAAAGAAACAAAGGAGCAAACATACAATGAATTCATTGGACCTTGAAGCATTGAGATGTGCGTTCGTTGAAGTGATCTTTGAAGCTATCAAAGAACGAGGCTTTAGTAACATTCTAGCAAAATGAATCGAGGTACGTTCATGTTTGTAGAACACTACTTACTCTTTTCTCAAGTTAATGTTAGACTAAGAACTTTATTATAATTCAAGAATTTCTCAATAGACTAGCTAAAGACCATGCAAGCAATGATTTTTAATGCTTATGAGATGTTCCCCTAATAAAGCAAGTAAGCCAGTCCAATGTCAGTATTTCTTGTATACTACTTGTGACTTAGTAGTGCTTTTTTTCCTAGTGGTTCTTGGACTTAATCTGTTTCGGGTATCTTTTCTTGTGCTTTCTTGCTGGATGTGGCTTATAGTCTTTCTTGTGATGCCTATGCTGTGTGGGGTTACTTCTCGAGAAGGTTAGTATGAGCTGCAACATGGTTAGACTTAATTTCGATTTTTGTATACTATTGATATAGTTTTCTGGAATTTAGAGTGTTTCGATGTATTGGGTTAGAGTAACCCTTATATTCATATCTAATACAAATTGTTTGAGTTCAAAAAAAAAAAATCAGTTTTTGTTTGAAGAACATTATTTGTTCCCAAGATATTACTCGATAGGGAACTAATTACTAATATATTTAATGAATTTCTCAATAGGCTGGCGAAAGAACATGGACACATTGATCTTGAAGAGTTAAGATATTCCCTTCCGAATACAACGCCAAGTCATTCCAATGCAAATATTTATTCATCAATATTTCCCTTGAGAAATAGATGAAGGGAAATTTCAGTTTCAAAAGCTATAAAGACTCACATCCACTTTATCTATCTCTAAATGAATCTATCATATATGTAATTACCAGAGGATCACGTACTATCGTAACTCCACTAAAGTCTGTTTAATATATATTAATTCATTTGTGAAGAAATTGTTTCAAAATAATTGCAATTGTATAGATGTAACTACAACCTATAACTAACTACATGTGTACTCTAAATACGGGAGTGAGCTATTGCCGATTGGTTACAAATATTGGAACTAGCAAGCTTGTTGATGATGTATTTGTCATCAATCAATTTAAAGACACTCATGATAGCTTTGTACTTGACTTTATTGGATGTTCGCTATGACCAATATTAGCTTCATAGAAAACTTTTATGTTTTAGGTCTCATTGGGCTTTAATGCAAATTCTTGATTAATTTTCAAATTTGCGTTTCTCATGCTTGGTTAGAATTTAGTCCCCATTGCTCGTCTATTCGTTTGGGTTTATAACATGTTCATCCCTTCATCTATCCCACCTTTTCCTTGGCCTTATTTCAACCATAAATAAGTTATTTTGATCTTTACATGCATGTTCTTCAAGTTTGGACATTAGAGGCTCAATCCTATGCTAGTGCTTGCTTTCAGGAATGCTTTAAGGGTAGACACAAGCTTATACCCTTGAGAGTTTTGAGAGGATGCCTTTTGAGAATTCTATCACTTGTGATTAACTCTTTGGTTTAATATTTCCTTTTGTTTGCTTGGGGTGTAACGATTTGTTATTCATGATTGTCATGACTCCTTGATACCATGGATGTTTTACTTTGTTCACCACTTTGCATTCCTCAGATTCATTGAAAAGTGTGCCAATTGTGTTTTATCCAGGAGTGCAAAAGCTTATGTGTGGGGGAATTTGGTCAATCATTTAGAGACACTCATTATATCTTTGTACTTGGATTTATTGGATGTTTTTTATGCCTAATATTAGCTTCTTATCAAGTTCTATGTTTTTGGGTCTCATTGGGCTTTAATACAAAGTCTTGATTTATTTTTGAATTTTATTGCATCCATGCCTTTGCTTCTTTCACAGGTCATAACTTGGGCTATTCTTATCCAATTAAGGTGATCTTTGTGGTGGTTTAAATCTAGGAGACATAGATACAACTTTAATGAAGAAATAACGATGTTTAAAGGGTCAAATTCGCATAAAATGCTAACTTTTTAGACCAGATGTGGGAAAATGCTGACTTTTTGGATGAGATGCGGGATTTGGATTACACCTCAACAACTCCTTTTGTAAATAGTTGCTTTTGGGCTAATAAACAAATTTGGGATTTTTTTCTTATCAAAATTCTTAGTTAACCTAGGGAGACTATAAATATATTTTTAGAGTCTTAGGAAAACAACTTTTGACTTGGGCAATTTGGAGGCTGCTATTTTATCCAGTTTAAGGATTTCATTTTTGGATCTTGAGGTTTGGTTATAATTGTGAAATCTTGTTTTGGATTTTATTTTATTTTTTCATCTTAATCTCCACTCTCTTTTCTTCATTGCAATTTCTTTGTTGGGTTGATACTTAATCATTCAATTTAAAAATTGCATGACTTAACATGATAGATTCTTAAGCTTGCATGTAAAATTCAATGTTAATATGATCTGTGATGCTTAGTCATAGGTCTGACTGAATTTTGGTTTGTAAATTGTTTTGGTGATTTGATGATGCTTAACTTTTTTTTTAAGCAAAGAAGGAATATAAAAGCATCACAATAGAAACTAACATCCCAACTAGGTTGGCACTTTAGCCCTTACCAATCATCTGCAACACACCAACATTTTATTAATAAAAAATAATACAAGAACATGGGGGGACAAGAACCAAAACCCATGATGAAAATAATCATTTAAAACGATAATTAGGAAGACCTAGCCTATTTCAACGAAAATCCTCACTAATAAAATAGGGCAATAAATTCCACCAAAAATATCCAGGATTAGAGACAATAAAGGAAGTCAGTTTATCAGCACAACAATTTCCTTCGCGGTTAGTGTGAGAGATTTTAAGTTGCATATCCTCAAGTAACAGCAAGTAATTCCTCCACTGATCACATGGTTAACCCATGACCTCGTTGCCATGATCACATGGTTTAACCCATGACCCTCTAGCTATGATCACATGGTTAACCCATGACCCTGTTGCCATGATCACATGGTTAACCCATGACCCTCTTGCCATGATCCTATGGTTAACCTATGACCCTTTAGCCATGATCTCATGGTTAACACATGACCTTCTTGCCATGATCCCATGGTTAACTCATGACCCTCTTTCCATGACCCACACACATGCAAGAAGAAAGAATGTGTAGCACCTGAGTCAAAAAAAAAAAAAAAACACAGACGAAAATCTACCAGATATAAAACACATACCTAGTATAAGATCTGCAGATTGAGAGGACTTAGCTTCCCTCACAGTAAACACTCTCCATGTGGCCTGAGGTCTACCCACCTATTGTTTGATGCTGGGGCTCCTCTCCCAGCTCCTGTCCCTATACTTGCTCCGGCTCCTGTACCAGCAGCTACTGGCAATGAAATTGCACCTCTCCACTCTCAATGAAATTGCACCTCTCCACTAGCTCTGGCAAGCTGTTGATATCAAGCGGTACCACTGCTCTCTTCAACTCATGACGCAAGCCCTCCTCGAAGTGCCTGCAAACCTAGTCTTCATCAGGAAACCTCTACTAGAACTCTGAAAACTGCAACAGAGCCTCAAACAGAGCTGAATAATCTCCAACGGACATATTACCCTGTCGTAGGCTCATAAACTCTTCTTCCTTCTCACAACGAACCAACCGCGGAAAGTACTTCTCGAGGAAGCACTCTCTGAACAACTCCCAAGAGATAAGTCTACCCTTAACCTCTAGCAGTCTCCTATTTCCTCTCCACCATGCCTTTGCTCTTCCTGTCAACACAAAAGATGCATAAGTCACCTTCCTGTCCTCTCTACAATACATCACTGAGAAAATCTTCTATAACTCCTGAATCCAGCACTCAGATCTCTCCGGATCATCATCACCTCGAAACTGTGGTGGCTTGCCCTTCAGGAAGGTGTCCATGCCTGCATCCTCTACCTCCTCTACTCTCCTCGGATTCTGCTATTCCTACTGCTCCCTGGTCATCTGGAGGGTCTCGGATTATTCGCCTCTGCCACTAATAACTCTATATTTGGCTCTACCGCCACCTCTGCCATACGCTCCTCATCCTCTACCACGAACCATGAACCTGTAAAAGAAATCATTAGCTCAAATTTATATGACATATAATATAACATAAAACAGGCATATAAATACTATATGACATACATATGTTTACTATCACATCTGTTTTCACTACCTAACTTCTAAGCATAGTCGATATCCAATGTGGATTCAACTAAAATGGTCAGTACACCTTAACCTCATAGTCTGAACAAAATCAAACTGCTCTGATACCACCAAACGAGACACCCCGATGTACCATTAAGAAAAACATATTTAACTAAACCTCAATCGTAATATTAGAATTAAACACACCTAAGAGAGAAAAAACGAATATATGTAAAAAACTTAAACATAAAACCTGTGAAAGATAAACTCACTCCCCATATATATATATATATATATATATATATATATATATATATATATATATATATATATATACACACACACACACACACACACACACACACACACACACACAAACACACACATAAAAACATGTCTAGGGTACCCTATCAGTAGGGCCCCACATGGTACAAATCGACATATCTAAACTATAAAAAGAAAGAAATACATCAAAAGATCAAGAACAGAAAACCACCTCACCACACTCCACATTGCGCCCGTCCCCACTCAAAATACATCAAAAATGGCTCATCACACAACTATATACAAAACGACGTCTGACATCTACTACTACCCTGACTCTCTCCACGTCTGCGTCTATAGACTCTCCACTCATGAACATCGATGTTGGGGAATTGCCAAAATGCATATACACACTGATTCGCCTAGTGTATTGATAAGCCTCTGGCTTATCTAGTTTTATGACTAGATGAACTAGGGTTTATGGGTTTATTTATTCGAGTTCACTCTCGTTTTCGCCCAAATTTGCCTTGTTTTGTTCCTGAGTTGGACTTTGACTCGTTTTGCGTCTTTTGTGTAGTTTTTAGGTTATTTTGAATAGAATTACGCTTGTGGGTGCTTTTGTTGTTTCAGGTTAAATAAGTGAAGCTCCGGGAGTCAAGGAAGGTCGAAAAGCAGTGGAAATTGCAAGTCTGGAGACACTCGCCTCGCGAGTGTATGCTCGCCCCGCGAGCCTGAAAGTCAACAAAGCAACAAAAGTCATCACTTCAGTCTCGCCACGCGAGATGTGCCTCGCCCCGCGAATCATGAAGACCTGCAAGACAGAGAGCATCACGGCTTGGCCGTGATGAATACCACGCCCGTGGCAGTTTAAGGTTTGAAGACTCGCCCCGCGAGAGGAAGCTAGCCTCGCGAGAGAATGAAGACTTGGAAGTCAGAGACCATCACAGCCTAGCCGTGATGAAGGTCACAGCCTAGAATTGAAGACTCGCCCCGCGAGAGGCTGATCGCCTCGCGAGAGTTTAAATTGAAAGCGCGCCAATTTTAATTCTCGCCTCGCGAATGACTGCTCGCCTCGCGAGCGAGCGCAGATCAGGATTCCTATTTAAAGGTTGTTGCAGATCAGAAAGGGAATCCGGAGGGAACTTTAGGATCCAGTTTTCCAGTTAGGTTAGGGCAGTAGTTTCGAATCCTTAATTCTCCTTGGAGCTGCGTCTCCTTTTCTGGTTTCTTTTTATTTTACGATGGTGATTATGTCCGAGTGTTTGTCTATGAGCATGAGGAACTAATCTCCTCGTCCGAGGGAACGATGAAGCCACCCATGGCGATGTAAATCCAATTTGATGTATGTCTTTCTCCTTTAATTCAATTCTTGTTTTCTAATTCTGATTTGATTGTGTTAATCATATGTGTTGCGTGATTGACTTGTTAACGTTGATGAGGCTTAGTCAGCGATTCACGTTTAGAACTTGAATTAGGATCATCGATCGAATATTGCACGAGAGTGAGTAGGAGATCGGTGCGACCTTATAGGGAACATGAATTAACAGAATTCGAGATTAGGATTATGAGACCTAGTAAGTAATTAATCCAATCGTCGAATACGTCCTAATGAGCACGAGAGTGGATTTAGGAGAATTTAGGGGTCCCGGTTGACATTGTAATTGAACCTAGGAAGGAATTCATCATCACTTGGGTATACATGTTGGGTAGGTGGATTTGTGACCTTGGACATTTTAGTTTTCTGATTTTTAGTTAATTAGTTTATTTAGACTTGTTAATTGAATTTTGATATTATTCTCTCTCTCAACCACCTTCTTCCGTAACTTGACCGAACGTATCCGATTTCCCGCGGATTAGTCGAATTGGTAGCCCAATCCTTGAGTTCGACCTCGGTAATTACTTACCGTGTATTTTTATTACTTGCGACGACCGGTACACTTGCCGGAGTCACAACAAGTTTTTGGCGCCATTTCTGGGATTGGCACAACCAATTTTTCTGATTTTAGGGGAGTTTGATTATTTGGTTAAGTTATTTTTGTTCTTATTTTTTATTTTTATTATTTTCTTTTTATTTTCTACTATCTCTCTACTTCTTTGATTCCACTTGGTCTTGCCTTGTTTTGTATGCGAGGTACACGTAGGAATGCTTCCGGGTTGCGAATATTGTGATGGGAACCATGACACTTGGAGTTGTCCGTTCTACTTCCCTCAAGTATATGTGGAACCATGGCATAATGACAGCGTGCCCCAGAACAACTATCAGAGTCAGAATCAGTATTGGGGTGATATGAGTAGAGACCATCCGGATGTCGCTTGGAGTAATGCTGACGATGGTCTAGCCTGGCAACCACAACCTTAACAAAATTGGCAACAGCAACCTCAACAGAATTGGCAACCACAACCTTGGGAGTTGGCTCTTGAGAAGTTGTCAATCTATTCAGCCACATCTTTTGAGAAGATGAATGCGACAATTGATAAGTTGGCAACTCAGACAGGGGTGGCATTTCAGAATCTAGAGATGCAGATTGCCCATCTCACAAAACAACTAAATGAGTGTCCCCCAGAGACTCTCCCAGTTGATACCGAGAACGACCCTAAGAACCAATGCAATGCCACAACAACTAGAAGCAGTGGGGTGTTGGGATATGACTGGGATGTAACTAGTTCTCAGGGAGTTGAGGAAGAACTGCCACATGTTGAGGAAGAACAACCGGAGGAAAAGGAATTGGCAAGTGACATGGCCCCGGACATGATGAGGAAGAGCAACCAGAGGAAGAGGAGTTGGCAAGGGACAAGGCACCAAAGCAAGGGGGTAGAAAACAAAATGCGGATAAAGTGGTAGAGGATTCCACCATGCTTGCTAAGCAACCTGAAAATAATGCATTGGATAAATATGTTGGCTTGCATGCATGTGTGGACATTGGTAAATTAGACACTCCCACTTGTATGGCACACTTCCTCGTGAGGACACCATTTGACCCGAGAGGAAGTGAGTTCATCATTGCAGAGGTCAAAGAAGTCTTCACACTCAGACTAGATGGAAGTATGGATAGAGTCATATTGCTCCTACAAGGGCCACTTCACAAACCATGGGATCCGGTTGGAGGATTTGATATGATGAGTGTCCCTTGGCCTCTGTACCACAGACTATGGGATCCAGGTGGATGCTTCGTAATAAGTCAAGCTCGGGACGTTAAACAAGCGCTACTTGGGAGGCAACCCAAGCTAGGTATCCCTCTCTTTTCCTAACTTTTGTTTTGTTTTGATTTTTGGTTTGTTTTTGTTTGTCGCTCTTGAATAATTTGAGAAGATCAAGAGTTGTTGTATGAAATGTCGTGTCGGCAAGCTTGTTGGATGTTAATTGAATTTAGCATAGATTGATTGCATGTATTATTTGACCATTGATGATTTCCCCTAAGTTCTGAAATTAGAAAAGTTTATCCCCACTTAAAAGTTGAAAACTGAACTTTGAGGATTTTATTGTGATTACTTGATTTATGATAAGTTTGGGGTGAGGGGGTGCACACACTAGGAATTGTATCTCGGTCAAACAATTTGCAAAATGTCCAGGTGAGGAATTTGAGCCTCCAACTCTGTTTTTGAATGTGTGAATCACTGTTAAGTTGCACTTTCCCGAATTTGCTTGAATCTCTATATGGTTTGCATGTTTATGTGTTGCATCAAATGATTTAGGCAATTTTCTTTGAATAACTACTTGGCCTGAAAAGAACCATCCCTAATGCATGTTCCCTAGTTAGCCAAATTGAGCCCAATTGACCTATTGTTTCTTGATAACCCTACATTACGAGCCAAAATCTGAAAAACCATGTTAACCCAATCTTAGGATTAGGAGAGCATGGAAATGAGCAAGAGAAAGGTTGTGAGAAACTAAGTTTGGGGTGGCTACGAGGTGATATGTCATATTGGGGTGAGAAAAAGAAAAATAAAGGTTGAAACCCAAGGCAATAAAAAAAAAATAATTTTGCCAAAGGAAAAGGGGCAGAACAAAAAGATTAGCAAGGAAAAGGCTGTAGTCACCTGAGACAAAATGAAAAATGGAAAAAGGAACTTGAGTGGAAAAAGTGTCAAAACGCTCATGCTCTCTTAGTTCCTAGGGACTTAAGCCTAAATATCCTTCGTTATCCTACCCTCAGCCAGGCCCCATTACAACCTTTAAAAGACCTTCTGATGTTGCATGCATGTTTTCGTGGGAACCATTTTTGAGATGAAAATCAAATTCATGGGAAGTGCTCTTGATAAGTGAAATTGAGTGAAAAAGTTGAAAGCCTTGACGAACTTGAGCGAATGAGTGAAATTTTACATACCCTTGTGAGGAAGGCAATTGTTTGAAATAGGTGATCTTCCTTTGTGTGTATCTTTGAGCCTCAACTTAGAGTAATGATGGCATGAATGATAAGTTCTCAACTGTTTAAAGTAGATGAATGTGGGGATTACATTGATATAGGGGGGAGATCATTGGAGTAAAATTGTTTTGTAAAGTTGCATTAAATTTGTGCGAAATCGATTGATTCCTTTAGGCTTGCCAAGTCTTGAGTCGTTTGTGAGTTTTAAGCTTGCTTGGGGACAAGCAAGGTTTAAGTTTGGGGTATTTTGATAAGCCTCTGGCTTATCTAGTTTTATGACTAGATGAACTAGGGTTTATGGGTTTATTTATTCGAGTTCACTCTCGTTTTCACCCAAATTTGCCTTGTTTTGTTCCTGAGTTGGACTTTGACTCGTTTTGCGTCTTTTGTGTAGTTTTTAGGTTATTTTGAATAGAATTACGCTTGTGGGTGCTTTTGTTGTTTCAGGTTAAATAAGTGAAGCTCCGGGAGTCAAGGAAGGTCGAAAAGCAGTGGAAATTGCAAGTCTGGAGACACTCGCCTCGCGAGTGTATGCTCGCCCCGCGAGCCTGAAAGTCAACAAAGCAACAAAAGTCATCACTTCAGTCTCACCACGCGAGATGTACCTCGCCCCGCGAATCATGAAGACCTGCAAGACAGAGAGCATCACGGCTTGGCCGTGATGAATACCACGCCCGTGGCAGTTTAAGGTTTGAAGACTCGCCCCGCGAGAGGAAGCTAGCCTCGCGAGAGAATGAAGACTTGGAAGTCAGAGACCATCACGGCCTAGCCGTGATGAAGGTCACAGCCTAGAATTGAAGACTCGCCCCACGAGAGGCTGATCACCTCGCGAGAGTTTAAATTGAAAGCGCGCCAATTTTAATTCTCGCCTCGCGAATGACTGCTCGCCTCGCGAGCGAGCGCAGATCAGGATTCCTATTTAAAGATTGTTGCAGATCAGAAAGGGAATCCGGAGGGAACTTTAGGATCCAGTTTTCCACTTAGGTTAGGGCAGTAGTTTCGAATCCTTATTTCTCCTTGGAGCTGCGTCTCCTTTTCTGGTTTCTTTTTATTTTACGATGGTGATTATGTCCGAGTGTTTGTCTATGAGCATGAGGAACTAATCTCCTCGTCCGAGGGAACGATGAAGCCACCCATGGCGATGTAAATCCGATTTGATGTATGTCTTTCTCCTTTAATTCAATTCTTGTTTTCTAATTATGATTTGATTGTGTTAATCATATGTGTTGCGTGATTGACTTGTTAACGTTGATGAGGCTTAGTCAACGATTCACGTTTAGAACTTGAATTAGGATCATCGATCGAATATTGCACGAGAGTGAGTAGGAGATCGGTGCGACCTTATAGGGAACATGAATTAACAGAATTCGAGATTAGGATTATGAGACCTAGTAAGTAATTAATCCAATCGTTGAATACGTCCTAATGAGCACGAGAGTGGATTTAGGAGAATTTAGGGGTCCCGGTTGACATTGTAATTGAACCTAGGAAGGAATTCATCATCACTTGGGTATACATGTTGGGTAGGTGGATTTGTGACCTTGGACATTTTAGTTTTCTGATTTTTAGTTAATTAGTTTATTTAGACTTGTTAATTGAATTTTGATATTATTCTCTCTCTCAACCACCTTCTTCCGTAACTTGACCGAACGTATCCGATTTCCCGCGGATTAGTCGAATTGGTAGCCCAATCCTTGAGTTCGACCTCGGTAATTACTTACCGTGTATTTTTATTACTTGCGACGACCCGGTACACCTGCCGGAGTCACAACATGTATACAGAAAGGAAGGTAACTGGGTTGATCTGTCATCCCTGATCATCATAAAACTCCATCTCAAATGTGACCATCACTAGGACCCTCGGTGGTCCCGTCATCTAGGGGTGATGGATGTAAGGCATCCTGTTGTACAGTGTCTGCTCCACGGTCAATAACGAAACATACAGAGAGAGGTATAGGGACATAAGAAACTATACTATCATCATGCAAAAGAAAAGGATACATAGCATAAAATACAATAACAGTACCATGACATGCAATCACATATAGAGAGCAATCATCCTCGAGTTACTTTATCATCCTCTACCCTTAAGCACTCATGTAACTAAGCTCGGATACTGACGTGGCCACCTACAATCTTGTCACACATCCCCCATTCATGTTAGGTATGTTAGTCAGTCGTCCCAACGAGTATAAGTAGCCCAAAGCTACACATAGTAACATAAGTAGCCCGAAGCTACAAATAAAATGGAGTCACTCCCCAAGGACTACAGGAATATCACGGTAGCATCACAAATCAACTATCCCGTGATATCCAGTATCTATAATCAGATACTCTGACCTCATGTGTTCCATTCACACGGGTGTGAACAACACCATGCAAACTAGTATGAGTCTCACCGACTCTTATCGGATATTTAACTAGTGCCTTAACCCTTTTATAAGAAATTAGTATACATCATCCGATTATGTTACATAAGCTCATCATACATAAAATAATATTTAATTTTACTAGGAACCTCTAAGTCATAAATCATGCTCCCCCCAACAAGCATATCTCCCGTGACAACATAGATCATCACCTAACACATCACAAGCAGGTCAATAGTAAAATCAGACATCCTCAATATTCACAAAGTCAACCTAATGACGAAAACCTACAATCCCAAATCATTATTGGTACTATGGGGAAGCCGCCAACATGATTTTGGTATTGTCGATTACTTGCCCACTAGTTGGTTTTGGTCGCCCTACAACCATTGTTGCATATTACGCTACTTAGCCATTTCCGACGATAGATTGCTTCTTTCTCCCACCTGAGGTGTAGGTAGGAGTATCAGGTACCACAAAACGAATCCTCTCCTTTCCCTCTAGCTGCTGCCACATGGAATACCCAACCCTCCGGGGCTCTGAAAATTCACCTGAACACATACACACGTAGCAAATGATGTTGATAACCCTAATACAAAAACATAACTTGAAACCAATAGATAACAGTAGATAAAACCTCAATACCGACACCTACAACATGTCGGTATGATGAGAGCATAGGCTTACCTTAGCCCTAGCAAGAAAAGAGATATAGCGATGGGAAGAAGACGTCGCCACAAGCTTAATGATGTAGTCGGTTTCACGATACGATAACTGGTATGATCACACCGAGGTCTAGAACCTCTCACTACGTTCTCTTTCTCACTTTCTGGACCTTCAGCTATGTAATTTTCGTAACTTTCACCAGCTTCCTCTTTTATTTTTCCATGTTCTGCTGTCCACTCTATAGCGTGGGACTGCTCCACGCTCTATAGCTCTAGCGTAATAGTATGGACCTTCTCCACGCTCAAGCGTGGATCCTGATCAACATCTTCGCTCTGAATTCTTAGATGCCACACGTCTTCCTCCACTTTCCACTTCTTGACACGTATTGCCACATCACAGAACTCCACAAATGCTTTAACTTCTAGGTGTCCACGTTCTAGCGTGCCCACGCTAGAACATGGAGACATTGCAGGCTGTAGCATGCTGCCCAGATCTGCAAGCCCTTACTTGCACGCTCTTCCTATTTGAAACCAAATGATCCCATTCCACTTAAACATACTATTAAACACTAAAAAATAGATAGTAAGCATATACATCAAGATTATAAAACAAGGATCTTATAATGTGTATTGGGATGTGTCACATCCATACCTGGGTTGTGTTCTAATGCAAAATGGTAAAGTAGTGGCTTATGCCTCTAGAAATTTAAGGGTATATGAGAGGAATTACCCAGCCCATGACTTATAGAGACATACCTGGGTTGCATTTGCATTGATGATATGGAGACACCATTTTTATGGTGCTCAGTTCACAATGTTCAGCGACCACAGGAGCTTGAAGTACCTGTTTGATTAGAAAGACTTGAACATGAATCAAAGGAGATGGGTGGAATTCATAAAGGACTATGAATTTGGTCTTCATTATCATCCAGGAAAAGAAAACGTTGTGGCAGACATTTAAGTCAAAAATCCTAGCAAGTGTCTACTATGATAGTCAAGGAATTGGAACTGATTGAGAAGTTCAGAGATCTGAATCTAGGGGACTCCTAGACTTAATATGGAAGAAGCAAGTTGAAGACATATACCTCCAAAAGGTGAACCAGATGATAGGGGAAGGAAGTACTCTAGAGTTTAAGCGAGGTACTGACAGAATCATAAGTTTCAAGGAAAATGTGTCTTGAGGATTGTGAAGTTAGGAAGTTGATATTGGAAGAGATGCATAAAAGCAAACTCTGCTTTTATCCAGGAGCCACAAAGATGTACCAAGACAAGGAGGAAAAGGAATGTTTAGTGACCTGAAATGGAGAAGGAAGTAACATCATTTGGGATGCAATGAAAGAAGATTCCACATGGGAGAGGGAGGCAAACATGCAACAACAATATCATCATTTTTTCGCCTAAGCTACTTCATATAAATTTCGAGGACACAATTTATTTTAAGGAGGGTAGTAATGTAATTCCCCGATTTCTCGATTTTAAGCATGTTTGAAGGCTTAATAATGTTCCTTTGGTGCTGATGATCTTGTGTTTCAAATTTGAGGTCAATCGAACTTGGAACGAGCTCAGAATACACCAAATCGCACAAAAAATAGGTATCTGCATCAGCTCAAAGTTTGAGTATGGAGAAGCCCAACATTTTAGTGTTGGCATGCTAAAATGCGAATCATATGGACTTCCAAGCGTGACAAGGTCCCAAACACGTGTGGGACACGTGGCACTGAAGGAACGACTTATGGCGAAGACGTGCTCTAGCGTGGGGCACTGGTACACTCAAGCTGCTCAATGTCGAAGGCCAAAGTTAGTTTCACGTAAACCTTTACCTTGGACATTCATCCTTTCATGTTAAGCTGGAGAATAGAGAGGGAGGGTCTAAGAGTTCTTGAGAGAGAAAGTAGTGCATGTGAAGCATTCGTCCATCCAATAGCAATTCCGACTTTGTATCTTCGATCAGAGCAACGGACACGTCATATATCTACCGTCGATTCATTGATAAACCGAGGTAATGCTCGAATCCCTAACTCGTCTACACGTCAACATTATCATTTTCGTGGTTTCCTTATTCTTGCGTGAATTCAGCTTTGTTTATGGATTTATTGCAAGATTAGGGTTCTTCACAATGTTTGGATATTGACTATATGTTAGGGTAAATTTTGGAGTATCGGGGAGCTCCCAAGGATGCTTGGCAGCTGTTGTGTGGTGTCGAAGGGCATAGTTTTTGAGACGTAGAACAAGTGTAAGCGACTATACAAGGTAGGGGAAAGAACCACTATCGTCGGGTAGGCAAGAGTATTTTAGAATATAATGATATGCGTAGGATATCCTAAACTAGTTGAATAACCAGCAACACCTGAAACCGCATTGGTGGCTACAGTGGAGTAGTACCGATGAGGGTTTACTGCTTTGTATAAGTATGCTAGTCGCCATGGTATGTTTGATGGTATGTTCAATGTGTTATTTGCTGGCATGCTTGGTGCTTCAGTATATGAGTTGTGAGATTATATGATGGTATGTTTTAGATGATAATGTGCTCTGTATGTAACCGTGTTTCTGTACGATTGATGATATGAGTATGACATGGTATAAGGTTGCTGATACGTGTTGTTATAGTATGTTGAGTCTGCTTGTATGATTTGAAATAAGTAATCATTGTTGTTGATTGGGTGATGTATGTTATGAGTCGGATTCATAGTATGTGCGATAGTACCTCATCGGAGGAATTAACTAATGTGTGATGTGCTGAGTGATGGAACCTTAGGATACGAGGTTGAGGTACTATGCCATAAGTTAGCGTTATGGTGAGTCGGTGAGATTCACGTTGTATTGTCGTTGTATTTCACCACCACGTGGATTGGAGTAGAGGATCATCCTAAAATGTTGGGGATGGATCGAGATATTGAACGAGCGTCCTGATCTGCCAGGGATGTGTCGTGATGAGTATCCTGATCTGCAGGGGATATGTCATGATAGCAGACAATCATCTTAAAATGCTAGGGATGGATTGAGATAGTGAACGAGCATCTCTGTCGGGGATGTGTCGTGATGAGTATCCTGATCTTCTTGGGATACACTGTAGTAGTGGAAAAGCATCATAATTTGTTGGGGATGTGTGGCACAGTGGTGGATGATACATCTTGACTTGCCGAGGACATGTTGTGGTGACTGAGTCTTCAAGTACGTTTAGTTGTATGAGTGACAGTGAGTCTGATTAGCATGAGAGCTTCAGGGATGATTGTGCGTGCTATGTATGTTTGTGTGTTGTCATTGTATTTTATTCTATTTCTTCTTTCCAATTTTCGATGACTAATGTAGATTCTTATCCCTTATTTCTCTATGTTGTACTTATTGTTTTGGACAAAGCACGCTGAAAAGACCCGTGTTGGTCTGTGGGGACAGTCGTCAATCCATAGAGCAGTCAGGGATGTTACAAATGGTATGAGAGCGGCACCTCTACTAGTATGGTGTGGTTTGGGGACGAACCAAGCGGAAGCTGGTAGGCATGTGACACTCGGGGCTGACGAGGGCAGGGAGTGGTCGTCGGTGCAAGATGGCACGGACAAGGAGCGGCTCTAGGCATGCTTCTAGGTAGAGAGGCACATGAATGAACCGGTTACGCAACGGAATAAAAGGGATCCTGAGACTGTGTAGGTATGGGACTATATAGTTCATGATGGCTTATGTGAATTGATTAGTACTACCTATACTAACAAGATGGATCTTTTTTTTTTGGAGGCCATCACTTAAGAACTCCACAGTTAAGCGTGCTTGACTTGGAGCAATTACGGGATGGGTAACCTCCTGGGAAGTTTTCCTAGTAAGCGTGCGAGTGAGGACTAAAAAGACCTGTGTTGGTCTGTGGGGACAGTCGTCAATCCATAGATCAGCCAGGGATGTTAGTGTCTCTTTGAAATACTTGTCTCAGACAATTTCTAAAAACCATCAAATGAGTTTATCGTCTGATGGCCTTTTCAGCACATGTTTCCTGTTTGTTTAAAAAAAATGGTTTTATCAAAAACTTTTGTAAACATAATTCAACCGCATTCTCATTTTTACCTTTGATCATTCCAACATCCTTCTAACCTATCTGATTAATACAACTCAAGACGCTAATTAGTTCTTTGGAATTAAAACACTAAAATTGAGAAGGTTTGTTATTCATATAGGAAGATTATCAAGTAGATTGATGATGAGTCTATAGACTTATTTTAGTTTATTCTTATGGATATACCCAAAAAAATTTCTCTTCTTTAAGTAATTAATTAACAAAGTTATTAAGAGGATATATAATTTATTGCATAAATACATATATTTGTTAATGGATGATGACTCAATGAGTTAGACAATCATGTTTAAATTCATGGACGTAAATTTATGTATACTAATGTATTTTCTAAGGTATAACGTCCTAGTTTTTACATATATGTTATATTATTTATGCGGAGTGATTAATTTATCTGGATGTTTTATTTATTTATTTTTAGGTTGTTTAATTGGAGTAATTCTATTACTCATTTAAAATTATTTTATTTGGTGTGTTAGAACTGCCTTATTACAGTGTATGCACATTTACTCTGTAACACCCCATTTTTCGTATGCTTCTTTATCGGTAAATACATGCGTTAATGTATTTATTTTCGATAAAATCCAGAAGATGATTTTATTTAAAATAAAATCATTTTCTTGTGTTGTTTTACCATATGAAGTCCCAATAAAATTTTCAGTCGAAAATTCAGACAAAAACCGGTCTGGGTTCTCGCTACCGGTACAAGTTTACTGAGCTAGAAACAAAATTTTAATTCATGAACGAGACAGTTAGTGATTTTATGGTGTTTCGTGTGGGATTGGTAAAGTTTCGAATTTTGTTGTCCGGGAATAAAATATAATATTTTATCCGGACAAAACCTTCAGAAAATACGATCGGATGTGCAACCGGTTACGTATTTAGGCAGTTAAAGGAACCCTAAAGAAGGAGAAAAGACTTGATGGGAAGCCTCATTAAATGTTTATGACACACCTAAGGAAAAAGAAAATCCTTATGTCATTCCAAAATCTTACTTTTCAACATTCTCTCTCCAATCACATCACATCACATTAACTCTTAAACCTCTCTTCAAGAAACTCATCTTCTTTCTTCTTCTCCCTCTCAAGGCCGTGCACCCTCCCCTTTCCCTCTATAAATATCACTCATCAACTTCACTTCAACACTTTCCTTTCTCCTACTTCACTCTTAAGCTTTCATCTTTTTAACTTCAAGCTTCCAAAGCTC
The DNA here is from genome assembly GCA_030762895.1 of Sophora flavescens. Lineage (NCBI taxonomy): Eukaryota > Viridiplantae > Streptophyta > Magnoliopsida > Fabales > Fabaceae > Sophora > Sophora flavescens. The sequence continues at coordinate 122,730,328 of CM061068.1, forward strand.
TTGTTTTTATTCTTCTTTTAACCAAGTGTTATTCACCAAAGTTGTTCCTCTTGTTTAGGGTAATACTCTCATGTATTCTATTCTTTAAAAACTTCATCTTTTTCTAAAGTTTCTTCTTTATGGCATTTATGAGCTTTTATCTTCAAAAATCTCTCAAAAATGGTAGAAAACTCCTTTTGAGTTGAAACCAATTTCTATGGCCTTGTATTTACTTGTAGTTTAACATACTAAAAGGTTGTGTAAAACCAAGTTTCCTAACCTCTACTTTCTAATGAGGCAAAACCATGCCTATGGTTTTGATGGATCTTGTTTCAACTTTTACAAGTATGAGTTTGTATTTAAAGATTTGTTTTCCAAAATGATCAGGGACCAAGGCTCCTTTATGTTAAAGGATGCTATGTCTAAAGTGATTGGAAAGTTTAAAGATTTGTCATCCAAAATGATCATGGACCAAGGCTCCTTTATGTTAAAGGATGCTATGTCTAAAGTGATTGGAAAGTTTAAAGATTTGTTTCCCAAAATGATCATTGACCAAGGCTCCTTTATGCTAAAGGATGCTATGTCTAAAGTGCTTGGAATGTTTAAAGATTTTTACTCTACTTTATGTCATTTACTTTCACGCCATTTATATTTATGCCATTTACATTATGTCATTTACTTTTATGTCATTTATATTTATGCCATTTACTTTATGCCATTTACTTTATGCCATTTACTTTATGCCATTTACTTTATGTCATTTATGTTTATGTCATTTATGATTCATTTACTTATGTCATTATACTATGTTGTTCTTACTTTATGTGCTTATGAGCTTTGTTATTTAAAATACTATGTTGCTTTCAAGATGATCATAGACTTGAGCTCCATAAGTTATTGGATGCTAAAAGGTCTAAGAGATTGGAAGAATTTAAAGATTTTTATCATAAAAACCCAAGGATGGCCGAATCTTAAAGGTTATGGACCTAGGGTGTTTCGTTTTTCATTTATCCAAAGTGATCATGGTTTTGAGCTCCTTACTATTAATGGATGCTAAACCAAAGAGATTGGAAAGTTTAAATGTTCCTAGCCTATTTTATTGGTCAAGGTCGAATCTCCATCAAGGTGTAACTTGGTGGGATTTTTGTTCAACTTTGTTTTAAGTAATCATGTTTTAAACTCTTAGCACTTTAGGATCACAAATCCCTAAGTTGCATATGTTTTGGAAACTTCTAACCCTAAGTTCTTGGTTGAGTTCTAATCCTTTGAACCTTGTGTCTTGAAACCTAGACTTGCCTCCTAACCAACCTTGAAGAACGTTCGCGAAACTGTTCATTTTCTTACATTCTCTTACCTTCTTAAGGTAAGAGGGGATTTCCTAAAGATATTCAATAACTGTATGCATGTGTGTAGGTGTTTAACTGGATATTTATATGTTGATTGAGCTTACTTGATTATCTAATGTACTTGAACTGTTGTGCTATTATCTGATGTTGAACTGTACTTGTTCTAAATGATATAATGCATATATGTGATGAACTGCTTTCAACTGTGATATTAGCATTGCACTGATGATATATACTGTTGTTGATTGAAAGTTTGCTAAGCCAGACGTGCGTCTATGCTCAACCATAATAAGGATTAAAAACCTTAATAAGCTTTGAAGATGAAGGGATTGGTGTTCTTTTCCAAAAGCTCTTTAAACTTAAAGTACTTGTTTTAAATGTTGAAATGGTTTTGGTGTACTATTGTTATACAAGAGAAAAATCCTTTTCGAACTATGTGTCTTCAAGTGAAAACTTTCAAGATTATTTGGCAATATTCTATTGGGGGAAATATTTCAAAGATAAAAGAATTTCATAGATGCTTTATAAAAAGATTTTCAAAGAAAAGGTTCTTCCTAAGTATTTTAGAAACTTTTCGATAACCTGGATAGGTTATCGAGGATTCGGTTTTGAATTTGTTTTTCACTGAACGAAAAATAAGTACTTAAGAAAGAGAATCTAGTACGCGAGACGTCGCCTCTAGTATTCAGTGATGTGCACGTGATCTTGAATCAGTGTGAATTCGGGACTACGAGTCCTGGTTATGATGTTATGGACTTAGGTCCTAATCGCGCTGTGTTGGACTGTGTATTCTAACCGCGTATGATGAACATGATTAAAGGTGAAGGTTGTTTTCTACGACCACAACCCTTGACTGTGGCCACGGTCTTGGGCATTGTGATTGAGCGTTCAGACTATGAGTCATATGCTTCTGAGTTTTCAAGTGATGGGGAAATGATGATTTAAGTCGTTAGCTTCGAGCTGCGACAGTGAAAAGAATGAACACAAAGAAAACCTTTTAAATAAAAATATTTTCTCATGTGCATTTCCCCAAGCAGACGTGCTTTTGATATATATCAGATACAAGGTGGTATCTGGGAGTCTGTCCATGTAAACCAAGTGAAGAGGCATATGTGGCGTTGCTCGTCCTGAGTCCTTAATGCATGAGGGTAAGGAGGCAACTGCCCGGTGGGCTAGAGATTGACCAACTCTAATTCTTCTCCAGTGAAAACGGTGTTGAGATCTCATGAGATTAAGTTAGAGCCTAATATTGAAGTGCCATGCATATTTTCGAAAAAAATTGACTGTGCGGGTTTGAGACCCTTTGATATAACACGGATATATTGTGTATATGCATGATTTAACTGCTTATACGATTCTGTGATGTATGTATCATGTATATGATTTTTGTGGGATATATCTTATGACGGTATCTCACTCTTGCACAACTGTATGTTTTGTTCTTTTCTCCTTGCTTCGGGAACGCACGTGCTCTTAGATGGATCCGGACGTTCCTCTGGCACCAACGAATTCGAGGAATGAGGTCTTCGATCACGCTGGGGCGGCGGGGAGTTGGACCATACATGAAGGAGCGACGACTGCAACTTATCGGGGACCGATCACGACTACTGAGACCAATGCAAATGGAGTACCTATACGGAGGGTTCATACCGTCGAGTCTAGGATTGTGGCGCTTCCACCTCCATGGTTCTACCTCCACACGCTACAGGTCACCGGACTTCTTCACGAGCACCTTGACCCAGTCGCACCGCTCGAAGAGGATCCAGTGGAGGAGGATCCCGAAGAGGATCCGGAGGAAGACCCCTATGAGTTCATAGAGGTTGAGGAGGAGGAGGAGGAGGAGCAAGAGTACCACCCACAGGATCCCGGCAACGACGACGACCCTATCGATGATGGCGGCAACGTTATTAACCCGGCAAGTGGTTCCTCGTCTGAAGGTAGTTTCTGCGGTCACTCCGCGTGCGAGAGGCATGGATAGATCGGTGTTGGTTTTTGGAGTTACCCCGATGGTCCTTTGGCTTTTAGAGTCATTTTCTTTTTGAGCCTTATGCCCGGCTCCCTATTCCCAGTGTGACGTTATCTTTTACCTACTTCTTCAGCTTTTGTATCAGTGTGAGTTGGCCAGTTCGATAAGTCCTGTCTTGTAACCAAAAGACTAAGATCCCAAGTGTGTCGGCTATGTATTTATATGTATGATGTTTATTCACATGTTCTGAGTGTTCATCATTATTTCTTGACTACCGCTTACAAAAGAAAAAAAAATGAGTACCCTTTTCAGTAACCTAACAAAGGTTATATTTCCGAAGGCGACCAGCGTTTTAAATAAATTTCTTTTCCGCAAATGAGTAACCATGTGATGCCAGGTTTTAGGGCGTCACATTAGTTGGTATCAGAGCTAGTCGAGTCTTTCGGGAATGTTTGGGTTTAGGTCTGTTGTGTTGAAGTTGTGTTTTCTCTGACTGGATATTGTTTGAATCACCTCCTTGAGGTAATGTGTGATAAACCATGGTTCAAACCCTTTTTCTGGCTGATGTCTGACTGCTTGTGTGGTATAGGTCAGTATGAACCAAAGAGGTGCTCGTGGACATGGAAGAGGTTACGGAGGAATGGATTTTGCTGCCCAAGCACTGGCCGACGTGGCTGCGGCCATAACTCTTCAAACAGCTAATGCTGCTGCCCAGAACCAACAAGAGCAACAGAGGGCAGAACAAGCAGCAGAGGGAAGGCATCTGGACGCTTTCCGACGTCAAAATCCATCACAGTTTGATGGAGACGTGGATCCAATTAAGGCTGACCTTTGGATTCAGGAGCTAGAAAAGATCTTCGATCTGGTACACACTCCAGAGGTATCTAAGGTACCTTATTCTGTGTTCCAGCTAGTGGGCGATGCTGAGTACTGGTGGAAGGGCACCAGGCAGTTGTTGGAGGCTGAGCACCAGGCGATCACCTGGGGAGTATTTCGTGGCAAGTTTCTAGACAAATACTTCCCTCAGAGTGCCAGAAAAGAGAAGGAGCAGGAGTTCATGAGGCTGAGTCAGCGGGACCTGACAGTAGGGGAGTATGCGGCGAGGTTTGAATCCCTTGCCAAGTATTTTCGTTTCTTTCAAGATAATCCCTGTGAGGAATGGAAGTGTGAACAGTTTGAAGACGGTTTGCGCTTCGAGATTAAAGAATCGGTATTGCCATTGGAGATCAAGAACTTCCAAGCACTAGTGGAGAAGTGCCGGAAAGTTGAGATGATGCGTAGAGGAAGGGATAACAAGGGAAGCGCAGGAGGACCTGTTCATCCTAAGAGCCAGAATCAAGGCCATAATTCAAAATGGAAGCAGAACAAGAGGAAGCTGTATCACCAGGTGTCTAGCTACAACCAGAAACAACAAGCTCGTCCCAATGTTTCAAGGACAGGAAGTGGAGGCCAGAGAGACAACGATCAAGGCCAAGAGAGGAGATGTTACAGGTCTGGAGATCCGAGCCACCTGGCAAATGCTTGTCCAAAGAAGGATAACAAGTGTAACAACTGTGACCGCGTGGGACACTTGGCGGAGGTGTGTCGTGCACCAAAGAGAGAACATCAGTTCAACCATGCTAGAATAAACAAGCCAACCGTTAAGGGAAGAGTGTATACCATGAGTGGTGCTGAGGCATCGAACTCCGATGATCTCGTGCAAGGTAAGTGTGACATTGATGGTAATCTTTTGACTTTACACTTTGATTCAGGCGCAACTCATTCTTTTATTTCGATGGATCGTGTGAAAATTCTAAACTTGCCTGTTTATTCCTTGCCATATAATCTGATTGTTTCTACCCCAACTGCTGAACCTGTGACCGTTAATTCGGTTTGCTTAAACTGTCCTCTCATCGTTCAGAATAAACATTTTCTTGTAGACTTGATCTGTTTGCCTTTAGTACATTTAGATGTAATCTTAGGCATGGATTGGTTATCTTCCAACCGTATCCTAATAGATTGTACTCAGAAAACCTTAATCTTTAGGGAGGAGATTTCTGGATTTTTATCTGCTAGTCAGGTAAGAGCTTCTTTGAAAGAAGGAGCTCATGGTTACATGTTACTGTTTTCCTTGGACGTCGAGAGCGAGTATGACTTGGATTCCATACCTGTCGTTCAAGAGTTTCCGGAGGTTTTCCCTGAGGATGTACCTGGATTGCCACCTGTTCGGGAGATCGAGTTCGCGATTGATCTGACTCCAGGCACCGGACCAATATCTATGGCGCCATATCGTATGTCGCCATCCGAGTTAGAAACCTTGAAGGACCAACTTGAGGAGCTGATGAGGAAGGAGTTTATACGACCTAGTGTGTCACCGTGGGGAGCTCCAGTCCTGCTAGTAAGGAAGAAAGACGGAACTGCTAGACTGTGTGTGGACTTTCGTCAGTTAAACAAAGTCACGATTAAAAACAGATATCCTCTTCCAAGGATCGATGATCTTATAGATCAGTTACGTGGAGCGGCAATGTTTTCAAAGATCGATCTGCGGTCTGGATACCACCAGATACGAGTAAAAGCGGAAGATGTTCCTAAGACAGCGTTTCGAACACGCTATGGGCATTATGAGTATTTGGTGATGCCGTTTGGAGTGACGAATGCACCTGCTATATTCATGGACTATATGAATAGGATCTTTCGTCCCTTTTTGGATCAGTTCGTAGTCGTCTTCATTGATGACATACTGATCTATTCTCCGGACAAGGAGACTCACGCTGAGCATCTTAGCATTGTTCTTCAGATCCTGAGAGAGAAACAGCTCTATGTGAAACCAGAGAAGTGTGAATTTTGGTTGGATCAAGTTCAATTCTTGGGGCACGTAATATCCCGCAAAGGAATCGTTGTGGATCCGACGAAGGTCGAGGCTGTTTTGGAATGGGAAAGGCCAACAACGGCAACGGAAATCCATAGTTTTGTAGGTTTGGCTGGCTACTACCGGAGATTCATTGAAGGATTTTCCAAGATTGTAGGACCTCTCACTCAGTTGACGTGTAAGGACCAAACGTTCGTGTGGACAGAAGCCTGTGAGAAAAGCTTCCAAGAACTAAAAAAGAGATTGACAACCTCACCAATATTGATCCTACCCGATCCCAAGGAATCTTTTGAGGTTTACTGTGATGCTTCGCATCAGGGTTTGGGCTGTGTACTGATGCAAAATCGGAAAGTGGTGGCTTATGCTTCGAGGTAGTTGAAGATTCATGAGAGGAACTATCCGACGCACGATTTAGAACTAGCTGCTGTGGTCTTCGCTTTAAAAATCTGGAGACATTACTTGCATGGAGCTACTTTTAATGTTTTCAGTGACCATAAAAGCTTGAAGTACCTGTTTAATCAGAAGGAATTGAATATGCGTCAGAGACGTTGGTTAGAATTCCTGAAGGATTGTGATTTTCAACTACAGTATCACCCTGGAAAGGCGAATGTAGTGGCTGATGCCTTGAGCAGGAAGACAATTCACGCATCAGCGATGATGGTTAAAGAACATGAACTGCTGGAAAAATTCCGAGATCTAAGTTTATTAGTGGAAAGTACACCAGGGAAACTGTGTCTGAACAGGACCACCGTGTCAAATGGACTAATGGAACAGATAAAGGAGAAGCAAGAAACTGATCAGTATCTACAGACAGAAAGAGACTTGGTATGTCAAGGAGCTCTGTCAGAATTTAGAGAAGGAACAGATGGAATTTTGGGGTTTGGCGAGAGAATCTGTACACTGATGATCTTTGAGCTAAGAAAGCTGATTTTAGAAGAGGCTCACAAGAGTAGGTTGAGTATGCACCCAGGGGCCACAAAGATGTATCAAGATCTTAAGAAATTATATTGGTGGTATAGAATGAAGAGAGATGTAATGGAATACGTCGCTTCTTGTTTGATATGTCAAAAAGCCAAAGTGGAACACCAGAGACCAGCAGGAATGTTACAGTCTTTAGATATTCCAGAATGGAAATGGGATGGAATCTCAATGGATTTCGTGACCAGTTTACCAAGGACTAAGAAGGGGTATGAGGCTATATGGGTAATAGTGGACCGACTGACTAAGTCAGCTCACTTTTTTCCAATCAATATGAGATACTCTATGGAGAAGTTAACCCAACTGTACATCGGAGAGATTGTTAGACTGCATGGTGTGCCTTCAAGCATTGTCTCCGACCGAGACCCGCGATTTACATCAAGGTTTTGGCAGAGTTTGCAAGAATCACTTGGGACAAAACTCAGATTGAGTTCCGCATATCATCCACAGACGGATGGACAATCGGAAAGAACAATCCAGTCACTAGAGGACTTGCTGAGAGCTTGTGTTTTGGAGGATGTCGGGAGTTGGGACGAGTCCCTACCATTGATAGAATTTACCTACAATAATAGCTTCCATTCAAGCATTGGAATGGCACCTTATGAGGCCCTGTATGGTCGACGATGTCGAACGCCTTTGTGTTGGTACCAGGATGGTGAGAGTTTGCTATTGGGTCCAGACTTCGTGCAGCAAGCAACAGAAAAGGTGAAAATGATCCAGGAGAAAATGAGGACAACTCAGAGCCGACAGAAGAGCTATGCGGACAAGAGACGACGACCTCTAGAGTTTGAGGAAGGCGAACATGTATTCTTGAGAGTCACGTCAACGACTGGGATTGGCAGAGTACTAAAGTCCAGAAAGCTTACACCCAAGTTCATTGGACCCTACCAAATTCTTCGTCGTGTAGGTCCAGTAGCTTATAAAATATCTTTACCACCCTTTCTTTCCAATATCCATGATGTTTTTCATGTCTCTCAGTTGAGAAAATACATTCCTGATCCATCACATATCATAAAGCCTGATAAAGTACAGTTAAAAGAGAACATGTCCTTTGTGACTTCACCGACACGAATCGTGGATAGGATGACAAAGCAGCTCAGAGGTAAACAAATTCCTTTGGTCAAAGTCATCTGGAATGAGACAACCGGAGAAGCAACGTGGGAAGCTGAGGACAAGATGAAGTTGCAGTACCCTGAGTTATTTCAAGGTACGTAATTTCGAGGACGAAATTCTTTTTAGAGGGGTAGAGTTGTAACACCCCGTTTTTCGTATGCTTCTTTATCGGTAAATACATGCGTTAATGTATTTATTTTCGATAAAATCCAGAAGATGATTTTATTTAAAATAAAATCATTTTCTTGTGTTGTTTTACCATATGAAGTCCCAATAAAATTTTCAGTCGAAAATTCAGACAAAAACCGATCTGGGTTCTCGCTACCGGTACAAGTTTACTGAGCTAGAAACAAAATTTTAATTCATGAATGAGACAATTAGTGTTTTTATGGTGTTTCGTGTGGGATTGGTAAATTTTCGAATTTTGTTGTCCGGGAATAAAATAAAATATTTTATCCGGACAAAACCTTCAGAAAATACGATCGGATGTGCAACCGGTTACGTATTTAGGCAGTTAAAGGAACCCTAAAGAAGGAGAAAAGACTTGATGGGAAGCCTCATTAAATGTTTATGACACACCTAAGGAAAAAGAAAATCCTTATGTCATTCCAAAATCTTACTTTTCAACCTTCTCTCTCCAATCACATCACATCACATTAACTCTTAAACCTCTCTTGAAGAAACTCATCTTCTTTCTTCTTCTCCCTCTCAAGGCCGTGCACCCTCCCCTTTCCCTCTATAAATATCACTCATCAACTTCACTTCAACACTTTCCTTTCTCCTACTTCACTCTTAAGCTTTCATCTTTTTAACTTCAAGCTTCCAAAGCTCTTGTTTTTATTCTTCTTTTCACCAAGTGTTATTCACCAAAGTTGTTCCTCTTGTTTAGGGTAATACTCTCATGTATTCTTTTCTTTAAAAACTTCATCTTTTTTCTAAAGTTTATTCTTTATGGCATTTATGAGCTTTTATCTTCAAAAATCTCTCAACAATGGTAGAAAACTCCTTTTGAGTTGAAACCAATTTCTATGGCCTTGTATTTACTTGTAGTTTAACATACTAAAAGGTTGTGTAAAACAAAGTTTCCTAACCTCTACTTTCTAATGAGGCCGAACCATGCCTATGGTTTTGATGGATCTTGTTTCAACTTTTACAAGTATGAGTTTGTATTTAAAGATTTGTTTTCCAAAATGATCATGGACCAAGGCTCCTTTATGTTAAAGGATGCTATGTCTAAAGTGATTGGAAAGTTTAAAGATTTGTCATCCAAAATGATCATGGACCAAGGCTCCTTTATGTTAAAGGATGCTATGTCTAAAGTGATTGGAAAGTTTAAAGATTTGTTTCCCAAAATGATCATTGACCAAGGCTCCTTTATGCTAAAGGATGCTATGTCTAAAGTGCTTGGAAAGTTTAAAGATTTTTAATCTACTTTATGTCATTTACTTTCACGCCATTTATATTTATGCCATTTACATTATGTCATTTACTTTTATGTCATTTATATTTATGCCATTTACTTTATGCCATTTACTTTATGCCATTTACTTTATGTCATTTATGTTTATGTCATTTATGATTCATTTACTTATGTCATTATACTATGTTGTTCTTACTTTATGTGCTTATGAGCTTTGTTATTTAAAATACTATGTTGCTTTCAAGATGATCATAGACTTGAGCTCCATAAGTTATTGGATGCTAAAAGGTCTAAGAGATTGGAAGAATTTAAAGATTTTTATCATAAAAACCCAAGGATGGCCGAATCTTAAAGGTTATGGACCTAGGGTGTTTCGTTTTTCATTTATCCAAAGTGATCATGGTTTTGAGCTCCTTACTATTAATGGATGCTAAACCAAAGAGATTGGAAAGTTTAGATGTTCCTAGCCTATTTTATTGGTCAAGGTCGAATCTCCATCAAGGTGTAACTTGGTGGGATTTTTGTTCAACTTTGTTTTAAGTAATCATGTTTTAAACTCTTAGCACTTGAGGATCATAAATCCCTAAGTTGCATATGTTTTGGAAACTTCTAACCCTAAGTTCTTGGTTGAGTAAAAATCCTTTGAACCTTGTGTCTTGAAACCTAGACTTGCCTCCTAACCAACCTTGAAGAACGTTCGCGAAACTGTTCATTTTCTTACATTCTCTTACCTTCTTAAGGTAAGAGGGGATTTCCTAAAGATATTCAATAACTGTATGCATGTGTGTAGGTGTTTAACTGGATATTTATATGTTGATTGAGCTTACTTGATTATCTAATGTACTTGAACTGTTGTGCTATTATCTGATGTTGAACTGTACTTGTTCTAAATGATATAATGCATATATGTGATGAACTACTTTCAACTGTGATATTAGCATTGCACTGATGATATATACTGTTGTTGATTGAAAGTTTGCTAAGCCGACGGCGTGCGTCTGTGCTCAACCATAATAAGGATTAAAAACCTTAATAAGCTTTGAAGATGAAGGGATTGGTGTTCTTTTCCAAAAGCTCTTTAAACTTAAAGTACTTGTTTTAAATGTTGAAATGGTTTTGGTGTACTATTGTTATACAAGAGAAAAATCCTTTTCGAACTATGTGTCTTCAAGTGTAAACTTTCAAGATTATTTGGCAATATTCTATTGGGGGAAATATTTCAAAGATAAAAGAATTTCATAGATGCTTTATAAAAAGATTTTCAAAGAAAAGGTTCTTCCTAAGTATTTTAGAAACTTTTCGATAACCTGGATAGGTTATCGAGGATTCGGTTTTGAATTTGTTTTTCACTGAACGAAAAATAAGTACTTAAGAAAGAGAATCTAGTACGCGAGACGTCACCTCTAGTATTCAGTGATGTGCACGTGATCTTGAATCAGTGTGAATTCGGGACTACGAGTCCTGGTTATGATGTTATGGACTTAGGTCCTAATCGCTACTGTTGGACTGTGTATTCTAACCGCGTGTGATGAACATGATTAAAGGTGAAGGTTGTTTTCTACGACCACAACCCTTGACTGTGGCCACGGTCTTGGGCATTGTGATTGAGTGTTCGGACTATGAGTCCTATGCTTCTGAGTTTTCAAGTGATGGGGAAATGATGATTTAAGTCGTTAGCTTCGAACTGCGACAGTGAAAATAATGAACACAAAGAAAACCTTTTAAATAAAAATATTTTCTCATGTTCATTTCCCCAAGCAGACGTGCTTTTGATATATATCAGATACAAGGTGGTATCTGGGAGTCTGTCCATGTAAACCGAGTGAAGAGGCACATGTGACGTTGCTCGTCCTGAGACCTTAATGCATGAGGGTAAGGAGGCAACAGCCCGGTGGGCTAGAGATTGACCAACTCTAATTCTTCTCCAGTGAAAACGGTGTTGAGATCTCATGAGATTAAGTTAGAGCCTGATATTGAAGTGCCATGCATATTTTCGAAAAAAATTGACTGTGCGAGTTTGAGACCCTTTGATATAACACGGATATATTGTGTATATGCATGATTTAACTGCTTATATGATTCTGTGATGTATGATTCATGTATATGGTTGTTGTGGGATATATCTTATGACAGTATCTCACTCTTGCACAACTGTATGTTTTGTTCTTTTCTCCTTGCTTCGGGAACGCACGTGCTCTTAGAAGTATCCGGACATTCCTCTGGCACCAACGAATTCGAGGAATGAGGTCTTCGATCACGCTGGGGCGGCGGGGATTTGTACCATACATGAAGGAACGACGACTGCAACTTATCGGGGACCGATCACGACTACTGAGACCAATGAAAACGGAGTACCTATACGAAGGATCCATACCGTCGAGTCTAGGACTGTGGCGTTTTCACCTCCATGGTTCTACCTCCACACGCTACAGGTCACCGGACTTCTTCACCAGCACCTTGACCCAGTCACACCGCTCGAAGAGGATCCAGTGGAGGAGGATCCCGAAGAAGATCCGGAGGAAGACCCCTACGAGTTCATAGAGGTCGAGGAGGAGGAGGAGGAGGAGGAGGAGCCAGAGTACCACCCACAGGATCCCGGCAACGACGACGACCCTATCGATGATGGCGGTGACGTTATTAACCCGGCAAGTTGTTCCTCGTCTAAATGTAGTTTCTGCGGTCACTCCGCGTGCGAGAGGCATGGATAGATCGTTGTTGGTTTTTGGAGTTACCCCGATGGTCCTTTGGCTTTTAGAGTCATTTTCTTTTTGAGCCTTATGCCCGGTTCCCTATTCCCAGTGCGACGTTATCTTTTACCTACTTCTTCAGCTTTTGTATCAGTGTGAGTTGGCCAGTTCGATAAGGCCTGTCTTGTAACCAAAAGACTAAGATCCCAAGTGGGTCGGCTATGTATTTATATGTATGATGTTTATTCACATGTTCTGAGTGTTCATCATTATTTCTTGACTACCACTTACAAAAGAAAAAAAAATGAGTACCCTTTTCAGTAACCTTCTAACAAAGGTTATATTTCCGAAGGCGACCAGCGTTTTAAATAAGTTTATTTTCCGCAAATGAGTAACCATGTGATGCCAGGTTTTAGGGCGTCACATACTGAACAATAATATTACGTTATTGTCACTAATATTTTTTGTTTAGAAAAATATTTTAAATAATATGATTTAAAGAAAATTATTTTCCTATTTGACTCTATTTAATTTTAGATTTGAAAATATGTCGATTTAAAATTAATCGGAGATTAAATTTTGGACTGTTAATTTTCTTAGTTGATTAGTTCAACTATCAATTTTAACTCTAATTTAAAATTTGAAAGTATATAATTGTCAACCATTATTTTTAGATCCAAAAGCCAAAAACATGTTTATTTTTAGGCTTAATATTTACCACTCATTTTCTACCTACTATTTCTCATAAAAAAAATTCCTCCTTTTATCTCCCTCTCTCACGAGACAGCCCCCTCACTCGTCTTCTTTCTTTTTCCCCCTCTATTCTTCTTCCTTCCCACTTCATCTTCTTCCTCCTTCATTCTCTTCCCGCCGGCGCCGCCCCTCCACCTGCAGGCACCGTGAGTCACCACCACAGGGATGTTGTTCGGCCGCTGCCTCCGCCGCGGTAAGGATTTCCGCCGCTAGTCATGGTGGTCTTCCACCTCTATGTGTTGTTGAACCTTCTTTCCTTCTTCCCTTAAGCTTGACTTTTGTTTTTGTTTGGATCTTTGGTGCTGTCCAGAAACGCGCCGCCTGCCTCCGCCCCTACCCGTGGTGCCGCCGCCATCACCACTCTCTAGTCGTCGTCACAGTGCTTCTTCCTCATCTTAGGTGAGTGAATTTCATCTTCTCTTGTTCAGAATTCAAAAATCCCCAATTTCTTCAAAACCCTAACCCTAAGTTCTAAATTATAACCTAAATCCTCGAATTGTTGGTATGGTTATTAAATTGGGTATGTCAATTTCAAATTCCCAATGTCAATTTCATGTTTTTATGACCAGAACAATGTTCCCCCAAATTGAGATTATGAACCCTAAAGTCCCAATTTTATTTTAATTGAAATTTATTATGTTCTTGTAAAATTAGCTATGTATCTATGAAATTGGGACTGTTAATTGATGTTCTAACAAATCAATTTCACATTTCTATGAGAAAATCTCATTTTCCCCAATTTCACTAAAATTCCAAATTTTCATCTTAACTTCAACTATGAAATTGTTTCTATTTTAATGCAATTGGAGTTATAAATTGGTGGGTCCCTAAGCTAATTTCATTTTGGTGATCAAATATGTATTTCCCAAAGTTATGTTAATGAATCCTATTTACTCAAAAATCAAGTTCTTTGAAAAATGATTATATTTTTGTTAAATTAAATATATGGTTTCTTTTGATAGTATGTTTTGAGGATGAAAATTGAATTGGTGAAATTGTCTATTTGTTGTTATGCTTGATTTGTGTCTCTGGGATGTTGAACACGGCTATGCTTGCTTGGTGGAGTAGAGTTTGCACTCTTGGAACAAAGGTAAGGGAGTATTAAGACGAGGATCTTCCTCTTGTCTTCAAAGGTAAGGGAGGTTGCCTGAGGGATTTCCGGTAACAGCATGCTATCTGTGTGTCATACGTGAGTTTATCTGTTGTGCTGTGTAGTGTTAAATTAAGTTGTTATATGACTGTTTATGTGGTTGTAATGTTTTCTGTGAAAGCATGATTTTATTTGTGACGTATGAATATCTGTTATGAATGGATTATCTGTTTGGTTGATCGATTGATGGCAAGCCTGACAGTGGTCAGTTCCCAATTAAATCAAAGATAAAAGCTTTAAAAAGCTTGAGGAGAAATTTAATAGATTTGATTTATGGAAGTGGAAGAAATATATTGATAATATTTATATTTGATGATGTTTCGGGGAAATTAGTGATTAATGAGAAATAGCGAGGACGACAACTTGAAAATCTTTCAGTTACGTTATCTTTTCAAAATAAATTCAAAAATAGGATGAAAAGTTACTACAAGAAATTAAGTGTCAAGAATACTTCAACATTGATGGTAAATAATATTTTGTAAAAGAGAAAATCATTTGATTTATAAATGGCTTTATTTCCAATGGAAAATAATTTAGAAAAGTACTTTCTGCGAAAACTATGAGGAACAATTTTATTATTTTGGATAGAAATGGGTTGGAAATGATTTTACGAGGATTTGACGTTGTTACGGAAAAAGAAGTTTCGAAAAGAAAACGGATTTGAGAAAAATGGATTTCTCTATGATTTGACGATTTTATAAATGAATTTCAAATGGAAAGGATTTTCTGTAAACGAGTTTTACACAACGTTGTTATTTTCGATAACTTGGATAAGTTGTGGAGGTTTTGATTTGGATTTGTGTTTCACAGAACGAAAATAATTTCAAAGTTAAAAAGCGGACCTAGTGGGCGAGACATCGGGGTTCTAGTGTTCTATGGTGTGGACAGTGTGTCCTAAAGGTGAAGTTATGAACTATATGTCCTGTAAAAGTTATATTGACTTTTGTGCCCTAAAATCTATGAATCTAAGACTGGTACATCGGTCTAGATTTTGTGATTTGCACATTTGGGCTTGGAGTCCTTTTTATTGAAATTGATGATAAACTTCAATGTTTGAAAATTGAGATGGTCGTGAGCTTTTGAGCTTCGACAAGGAAAGAATGAACACGAAGAAAAGTAACGAAAACAAAATGTTTTACATGCATCATTTGGCAGATGTGCCTAAAGGTTTTATGTATGGTACCTTGTATTCAATTTACGGTGTACGTTTCGCCTTTGGGTGGAATAGAAGGTGGGTCTAGGAAAGACCAGGCTACTTACTACTATTTCTGGAGCTCGGATATTAGTGATATTTTATAGGCCGAGTTATGTTACGACTATCATTGGAGTTCATGTAAACCACGTTACTATGATGGTTGGAGCTGGTGTCCTACCGAGTTACTTACTTAAATACTTGGAACTCGGAACCTTGACGAGCCAAATAATTGATGTTATTGAATGGAAGTTGGGATCTCCAAAGATTAGGTACAAAATTTTAGACGGTGAATACTGAAGTGTCATGCATTATTTTTAATGACGAATGATTGTCGGGTATGAAACCCATTGATAAACTACTTGTTGATTTCTGAATATTTATGTAGTTATAACTATATATGTTATATGATGTTTTTGGTGTCGCGCATGTAGTTATCGTGTTTAAATCCATATATTGGTATCTCACCCTTGTATGTATATGTTTTTCTAGTTTGGTTGTTGTACCTTGGTACATGAGTACAGAGGTTGTAGAAGAGTTCTTAGCTTCACTTGAGGATATTAATTCCGATCCTTGGAGAAGCTAGTGATAATGGTGAGAATTATAAAGGTCTTTCCAGCCATCTTAGGATTCTTCTTTGGATTGTGTATACTTTTGAGGAAAGTTGATATAGGTGATTTTGAAACACCTTATATGGTCTGGAATTTCTGTAATGACAACAATTTCGGGAAAAAAAACTTATATTTTATCATGGTTTGATTTATGAATCAATTTATTTTATGTATGTTGTTGAGAAAAATATGATTTCACTATTGTGATGTATGTATCACTTTTTTGAAGTATATCGAAAGAAAAATTTTTATACCTATGTTTTTCTGACTTAAAGTAAATAAATTTCCGAAAGCAACCATCATAATTTCTTTTTTATTTATATCCGCACGTGTTTACAAAGTAATGCCCAAGGAGCAAAGACTTAAATAGTTAGGCAATCATGTCCAAGTTAATGAAATTTTTTTTTCTATAAATTCACATATAGATTTTTCCCCTAATAGATGTATTTTCTAGGGAGAAAAGACTTAGATAGTTAGGCAATCATGTCCAGTTTAATATAGAGATTTTTTTTTTGTTTGTAAATTCACATATACACGTTTTCCCTAAATGCTTTAAATGTCCATACTTTTAGTAGATTTGTATATTAAAATTTAATAATTTAAAGGATTACAAGGATTTGTTAAAAAATATATATTATATTTAATTTGTGTAAATACATGTATTTATTAATGGCTAGTGACTCAAAAAGGTTAAATTTATACATATTAATTTATGTAAATTAATGCATTTATGAATTAATGTATTTTTTTAAGGGATATTCAAATGGTTAGGAAATCATGTCTAAGTTAATTCATAAAAAAAGTTGCATGCGTTCATGTATTTATTAATACTAGATTGTGACCCGCATCGGTTGCTGTAATTTTTTAGAAATTTAGAATGAAATTGGCAATAAGTTGACAATAAATGAAATTATAATAAAAAATAATATTTGTGTGAAACAGTAAAAGATAATAGAAGACTTATTTGTCACTTTAAATGAAACAGTAGTAGATAACCTTTTTATCAAAATTTGTACAGATTTAAGAGCATATAACTACGTTTATTGTTATTCCAAATACACATTAATGTAAATGAGAAAATAGATAACACATCCAAACTAATACTTAGAACATATTCAATTGAAAAAAAATAAAGCATCGTACCTGCAACTATTAATTAGAAAACTGGTTCCTTTAAATCAGGAAACATAGCTTTCCATCTCAAAAACAATTATTCATGTTGCTATCCTTAACTAAAACGGAGAAGAGATGCATAAAATAGTTTGAAATCCAGTAAGTGCAGATAATAGCACACTTAAAGGAAAATAGAACTCAAATCTAAATACAGTTGAACCGTTAAGTTCAAAATCTTACAATGAGTAGAGGAAGTGAATAATTTAAAAGGATAATGGTCAAATCTGTTGGGCATAGAAATTATTAGGGTAGGAAGTGTTTTTTACATCAGACAAAATTGATTTTTGACGTCTGAAAAATCCTAATGTTATTAGAACAATCGTTAAACGTGTAACTTTTTACGTCAATTTACTTTTAATGTCAGTTGATTACAAAACTGACGTTAAAAATACACTTTTAACGTCAGTTGTTTCATTCAATTGACGTTAAAAGCTAGTTTTAAAAAAACTGACGTTAACGTCAGTTGTACTAAACAACTGATGTTAAAGACTTTTTTTTTTAAATTTTGTTACAATATATCCCTTCCCCCAGCTATCTCTACATTCAATAAACAGTCTAGTCCAGTAAACAGTCTAATAGCAGTTCAATATTTCACTTAAATTTCATTAATAAAATATATATATATATATATATATATATATATATATATATATATATATATATATATATATATATATATATATACACACACACACACACATACACACACACACACACACACACAAATTAAGGAAAAATGGGAGGATAAAAAACATACTAATTACTACACACCTACATATAAGTTTCTATACTAATTACTAACTACACATCTTCTATATACTCTTGAGGTATACCTACGGGCAATCCTTTCTCTTTAGCATAGTTGAAGAAAAATTCTGCAAACCGCGTCCTCAAGTCTTTGAACTCTTTTTTGTTTAGAGGAGATTGGTAGCTGTTAAAAACCTGCACACGTTCAAATAAATGATGGTAACATTAATTAACGCAATGAAAATGAAAACTATAATATATAATTAAATAAGTTGTTTAATTAAGTATTATTACCCTCTTCCATCCTTCCATAATAGATGCAGAGACTATGTTCAACATATGTTGCATCACATAATATCCACACGATCAATCGTCTAGTTGATATCGAGACTACGAAAGAAATGAAATTTAATGTGAGTTAAACAAACATATATATTTGGAATTAGTAATTAGTAATTCTAATATTATATACTATTTAAACTACCAACCTTGAGGATAATTCAATCAGGAATTCCTTTAGACTTAGGAGTCCTACTCCTCCCGTTGGCACAGCTCAAGCAACAAGTCTTGAGCGCACTATCATAAACAGAATATTCATGTCAATTAACCAATTCACCATGTTTGTTAAATAAAAACAAATTGTAAATCTTAAATTAAATAGAAGATTAATTACTCACCTATTGATAGGTTCCACCACCTCCCGTGGCAGGTCCCCGTGGAGAGAGCATAGGAAGGTGATAGTATGCCTGACAGGATGAATTACGAGCAACTGCCAATGGTCGTTCATTATGTACGGTGCTAGATATAGATCCTTGTGATCACCTCTCAGTAATCTCGTTAAGTACGATGTGACTTCTATTTTATTGTCAAAGAATTCAGGCTGAAGGGAGTAGGGCTCTAAGAAGCCGAATAGGTTGTCACTCCTCTCGAGTTGAAGTCGATGGAGATGCCTACGATATGAATACAGTAAATCATAAAATTTAAAATAAAATATATAAATTGAATTAATTATAAAATTATAAAGCATATTGATGTCGACCAAAGACTAGCAACCGCGGTGGATAGTTGATGGCCATCATTGTAAAAATACCCAATATTGTCACCACTGAATATAAATCCAAACTCAGGCTCATGAAATGGGCGTGCCAGCCAACCATCATGCTCCAACTCCCATTGAAAAAGCACAGGCGCAAAATCCTCGCCAATCGAGAACAACCGAGTCATGAGGGAAACTTTACCCGCCTTTGAAGTGCCTACTTGAAATCTGGGTTGGATAAGAAGCGGTTCATCAGCTGGTCTGTAATGACAGGGTCGGAAAAGATCTTTTGTGTAATGGTTTCTGTAAGTGCAGCCTCATCGACGACCCGTCTTCATGAAGTAGACTTGCCATAATATTCTTTGATGCCCACTGTCTCTGGAACACCGATCACCCGACCAGGATGGTCATCCTTTCCTAGAGCAATGAGTAATATGTCCCGGTGTCGAGAAGGGACAGATAAGCCCTGGGAGCATTTTTCCTTAAGCTCCATCTACAATGAAGAATTGAAAAAACGTGTAAGAGAAATGTGTTCCTTAAAAATATCAACCATAAACAAATATCAACTATAAATGCATATAGGTAGTTACTTACAATCTTATATGTCACATTGCGAGTGCCTTCAGTTTTAAAAGAGCCTTTCTTTGTCATTCGGTCGGCCAACCAAACATAGTCGCGCGGGATAGGAGATGGAGGATCAAGAGGTGTGCCCTCAGGCACCTCTCCAGCTGCTATCCTCACAGCCAGCTCCTCCTGCTTCACCCTAAGCTTCTCCGCCATCATCTCGTCAATCCTAGTGGCGTACCCAGCCTGAGACAAGGTGTGGGTGTGGACGTTCTTAGCTTGATTATGCCTACCCATCTTTGCCTTAGCCTGTTTTAACAAAAACACAATTAATAGACTTAAATACATTTAATTTCTTTACTTAAATGATCTCTAAGAAACATAAATAAATTAACTTCATCAACTAACTTGAAATGTGTTCCCATGTTGAATGCTAACAAATTTATCCCACATCTCCCTATCAATCTAAGGGTAATCCAAGAACATCTTATCAAGCTTCTTCTTCCCAGATACATAGTGCCTAGTAAGATCATGCTTGAACTCACTCCAGCGTCTTGCCCCTAATGAGAGCCATTTCGCCCGATGATGCTCGTCATTAGACACGATCCAAGCTATCTACACATTAAATACATAACAAACATGATGAATTAGAACTCAAATAATTATTTAATAATGTACATCAAAAGAATGTAGAAGTAAAATACAGTGATAGCCTCCCAAATCTGATCCTTAATGTTCTGTGGAACGTCGTTCCAATGGTTGTATAGGATGCTAACGTGCTGCTTGGTTTGTAGAATCACCCATGATTTAAATTCTCTAGCACAGGGACCCTGGGGCTTTAGTTTAGCATCAAAGGACACCTCAAGAGGCTACCACTTTGCCTAGCCTTCTCTAACTTCTTCAATGACGTGGCTCCTTGTTGTGACTCCGGCAAGTGTATCGGGTCGTCGCAAGTAATAAAAACACGGTAAGATTCTACCGAGGTCGAACACAAGGATTGGGTTACCAATTCGACTAAATTGTCAAGAAATCCGATACGTTGGTTAAGCAATAGAAGGTGGTTGAGAGAAAGAGATTGAGATTGCAAATTCAAGAATCGATTCAAATAACGCTACGGTGATTAAATTCAAAAATAAAAGCATCTAAGGTTTCGAATCCACCTACCCAATCATGCAAAGTACCCAAGTGATGATATTCTCCTTCCTAAGTTCAATTTTAATGTCAACCGGGACCCCTAAATTCTCCTAAATCCACTTCCGTGCTCATTAGGACGTATTCGATGATTTGAGTTAATTACTTGCTGGGTCTCTTAACCCTAATCTCGAATTCTATTAATTCTTGTTCCCTATAGGTTGCATCGATCTCCTACTCACTCTCGTGCAATACTCGACCGATGTTCCCAATTCAAGTTCTAAAACGCGAATCGCCGCTAGGCCTCAACACGCTTAACTAGTCGATCACGCTAGCATATAATCGACACAATGAAAACAGAATTGGAAAATCATAATTGAATTAAAGGAGAGAGAGTTACATTACATGAACACTATGCCGCCATGGGTGGCTTCATCGATCCCCTAGACAAGAGGATTAGTTCCTCATGTCCGTAACAACAACGCACGTACAATCGGAATTCATCCTAAGCCTATGAATTAAGAGAAAAGAAGAGAAGAAGAAATCCCAGAATAAGGGTTACAAAAGATCTCTGCAAATTCTGATCCAAAAGGTTCTCTATTCTGTTCTGATCTGCTCTATTTATAAGGAGGCCACGCGTCACGGCCGTGATGGCCATCACGGCCAGGCCGTGACGGCTTCTGCTTCTGGCGCACTTCTGAGATTTGAACATTCGCGACGCGAAGGATGTCTCGCGACGCGAGTCTTCTTGTCACGGCCCGTGATGTCAATCACGGCCAGGCCGTGATGTTCTCTGCCTTGTGTGGATTTTAGGTCACGGCCGTGATATACATCACGGCTAGGCCGTGATGGTCTCTGATTCTGGTACTTTCCTGGAGTTCCCACACTCGCGACGCGAAGGACGTCTCGCGACGCGAACTTTCCTGTCACGGCCCGTGATGTCAATCACGGCTAGGCCGTGATGGTCTCTGTCTTCCCAGATCTTCAAATTATCGCGGGGCGAGCCTCCTCTCGCGGGGCGAGAATCCCCAGAATGGCAATCTCCACTATTTGTTGACTTTCCTTAATTCTTAGAGCCTCACTTATGGACCTGAAAACAACACAAGCAACCACAAGCGTAATTCTCTCCAAAATAACCTAAAAACTACACAAAAGACGCAAAACGAGTCAACGTCCAACTTAGGAACAAAACAAGGCAAATTTGGGCGAAAACGAGAGTAAACTCGAATAAATTGGCACATAAACCCTAGTTTATCTAGTCTTAAAACTAGATAAGCCAGAGGCTTATCACTCCTCTACCCCGTTTCCTCCGAGACTCTGATGTCTGTTTGGACAAAAAATGTTAAATTAGAGGGTTATGTATAACAAGGATAAATAAAGAATATATAAAGAACTTAAACTTACATTATAAATAAAGAAAAAAGATAGTATATAACATAAACTTACAGTATCATCAGGCGTAGTCCCCCATAGTGTCCTGCGTAGGCCCCATAGTGTCATGCATAGGTCCCATAGTGTCCTCCCGTGAATGCGGGTCCAAGTGATCCATCTGTATGCCTGTTCAGGAACAGTAAATATTAAAATATGTTTTTTTAACATGGATATCTAAAGATGAAGATAAATAGATAAATACATTTCCTCGTATTCAAACACCTGACACAAGGACAATAGAACATTCCATTACTATTAGGCATTCCATAAAAAATGAGGCTCTTATCCCTCTCTATAGTGAACTTTTTGCATATATTCTCGGACTATCGACTGAGTTTTGAAATTTTTTAACAATAGATTAGTCTCTTTAGCAGCCATATGACATATATTCTCGGACTATCAACCGCCTGTATGCGCATCGATGAAGCCACGCTATGCCATTTCACATCACTCAGAGTGGCGTAGTACCGTTCACCCTTTCAGGTTCATTTGGCGGAGAACTCCCGCTGAATTCGGAACCCGTTTTGGGTGGTGCGTATAGCTCCGACGACCGCACACGGTAGTAACCCTTTGGGAATTGACTTCCATTATGCCTGCGCTTTAGGGGTTTTTTTTGCCCTCCGACGGCGTCTCCGTGCGTCTTTATTGCAAACGGTGGTAACCCTTTGGAAGGAGTTTAGTGCGTGTTGTATTGTATATGTTGGGCATGAGACACAATTTAGCGAGCGTAAGAAATAATAAGAAATTGCAAGAGATAGAGCCACGTAGGTTTCACAGCATATGTGGAAAAAATGGGCATACGTGGGATTAGAAAAGCTGATGTGTCTTAATATTATGTTTAGGGTGAATTTTAATAAATTATAAATAGAAGTCAATTTTTAAAGGTAATCGTAACTTAAATATACTAGCAGAAAGACGGGCACTTACGTGCCTGTCTGACCGCATTCCTAATTCTTTTATGTGTCTTTTATCTATGTTCTTGGCACATAATGTTTTATTTCACTTGTCTAAATCGAATATTTTAATCGGTAATTTTTGCGACTTTATATCATGATTGATTAATGTAAAAAAAAACGTATTTAGTTGTTATTGTGCAATATACATTTTCTTGGCTAATACCATCAATTTTTTTAATTAAAAAACTTGAAATTCAATATTAAAATATTTGTCATGTTAGCATATTTCAAGTAAGAACAAAATATCTATATTCTTAAGGTTATGATATGTTACTTGTTTAACTCTTATATTAGTTATGATTAAGATATTGAATATGTTATATTTGTATATGACATTGTGTTGGTTAATTTGTAATTTTATAATTATCAAGTATTTTATTGATAATGAGATATACAAAGAATTGATAAGAATCATGGTAAGGTAAACAACTATACGAAGTTGTCGGTGTTTTATTTATCACATGTTTAATACAAAAGTTTCTATTGACATACCTGCCTGGCCGTATTTCTATTTCATTTACTCATGTGTACGTTATTGTTGGTATAAAATATATTTTTTCCATTTGTATAAGATATGTATGTTTGTTCGGTAATTTTTGTGATTTTATACTGTGATTGGTTAATATAAACACACACGCACGCGTGCGCGCGCGCACACACACACACACACACACATATATATATATATATATATATATATCACATTAATGGCAGAGAAACTAAGATGTCAAATTTGATCCATCATACCAGCACCTCCAAAAGTACAATAGCATTTGCAGCCTTCTAGAATAAGTTAAAAGACCCAAAATAAAATTTAATAAAAAAATCCAAAACAAATTTTATATTCCAATTATTACTGCAGGCCCTTCAAAATTTGTAATAAGGGGAATTCTGAGACTGTCTACCCATACTCTTTGATGTATAATGGAAAATAATAGCTATAGTAGTAGTATTAAATATGTTTAGGTTCCTACTTGCAAGATGAAATGCAGTAATTGTGTCCAATATACTGCAGGCCCTTCCACTGCTCATAGACTTGGAGAATTAAATAGGCTGCCAACAACCTGCCCGAAGCCAAAAATATACTTTGTTTGTTAAATAAAATTTAAATAATCAAAATGCATTAGAATATGAGCATGACATTCATTGGAAAATATAACTCCCTCAACTTATTAATCTTCTTAAGTCTGCCCATTTCATCTCCTCTTCTTCATCTACTTCCCTGCTACTCCTCTGATATGCATCATCACCCTTTCCACCCATTGCCTAACTCAAGCTTGCTGGGGCAAAATTTTCTTTTTGGGTGTTGAAAAGACATTCCATCCACTGCTCATAGACCTGAAGAATCAAATAGGCTGCCAACAACCTGACCGAAGCCATAAATATACTTTGTATGTTAATATCATTTAAATATTCAAGGGAAATGCTAACCAGTGCCCTTAGGGCATTGGTTAAGGAAATAGAAACAGAAACTTTGTCTTGAAAAGTGGTGTATTTAATACTTAGAAAATTTAAAAGCTACACTTTTCAATATGATTTTTCTATCTTTGGAATCCTTAACTAATGCCCTTAGGGCACTGGTTAGCAAGACCCAAGATTCAAAATGCATTAGAATAAGAACATGACATTCATTGGAAAATATAACTCCTCTTCAACTCATTAATCTTCTTAAGTCTAACTTTATAACCGAACAATACTTCCAAAAACTTAAACATAAATAATGAATCTTGAAAGATAATTTAGGAGCCTAGAACAGATATATAATGGCTATTAGTTGAAACTTAAACATAGTTCATTTGCGGCTATAAGGAAGAAAAACTCATACATGTGTCAAGCCGCAAATTCATGGTTCCCTAAGTGTTTGTTCAACAATATTGAAGTAAAGTTTGTTGTCTTCATAAGCATGTTCCACTCTTGTAGTCTATTGGTTCATTCAATGTAAATTATAAGAAAGGCCACACACAATAAATTAAAAATTCAAGCATGAAAATCATGGCAATGAAGTTGCCTCATAGACACCAAATTGTGACAAGAAGATAAAGATTACAAATGTCCGTTGGAGAGTAGCAAATGTGAGTTCAATAGATGGGTTCCTCGACAAAAAATATCCAGATGGGGAGAAAGTTCTGCAATAGATATATGTAAAAAAGTTAATTGATTACAGTGGATAATAGAAGAGGTAATTATCTGATGGATACTTGCCTTAGCAAACCAAATACATTATAATGATGGGTATGTTGAAAACTTTGAAACGATGAAAGCTCATTCCTTTTTTAATAAAATTAAATATTTGAAAGCTCAATAGATATACATACTTGTATGTAGGTCAAACATAACTGAGCTTGGCTAAAGGGTTTAGCATATCCTTGCTTAATTTATTTTCAAATTTGGTCTGTTTTTTCTTCCCGACACAGTGGTTGCTCCTTCCTCTTGTGTTTCCGGAAGGGGTGCTCAAGCATTTTCTACCTTTGCAATGAAACTGAGCTGCCTTTTGTAACACCCTAGTTTTTACACCTATGATTAATTATTTTATTTGGATGTTTATGTTAATTTTGTTATGTGGTTTAGTTTGAGTAATTAAATTACTCTCTTCAAATTATTTTATTGGGTGCGTTAACACTGACTTATTTCAGTGAATGCACGCTTATTAGACAATAATTTACGTTATTGTCACTATTATTACCAGAACAGAAAAATATTTTAAATAATATGATTAAGAGAAAAGCATTTTCATATTTTCATTCTATTTAATTTTAGAGTTGAAAATAAATTGGTTTGACATTTATCGGAGATTAAATTTTGGACAGAGTATTTTCTTAGTGGATCAGTTCAACTATTAACCTTTACTCTAATTTGAATTTCAAAATTATATCCTTATCAATCTTTATTTTTAGATTCTAAAAAGTAAAAACATGTTTATTTTAGGCCTAATATTTATCACTCATTTTATACCTATCACTAAATAATTAGTTTAAAAACTAACTTTTCTCTCTTTTCTCTCTCACTCACTCGACGCCCTCACTCTCTTTTCTTCTCCTTCTCTGCAACTTTTTCTTCTTTCTCTTTTCTTCTTCTTCCTTCCACCTTAACTTCTTCTTCCTCCTTCCTCTCACCATAGCAGCGCCGCTTGGGAGCTAGCCGGAACCGCGACCACCACCTCAGCACAGCCGCGACTGTCGCGACCACGCCGCGCGACCCATGCGACCGGTCCGCCGTCGCGCGATCGTCTCTCCGTCGTGGTAAGTCCGATCAGCCGCCTTCCATGGTGGTTCCGAACCCAACTCGTTGGTTAAGCTTCTCTCTTTTCTTTTATGCTCTCTTTCAACTCTGTTGCTCTTGTTCACTGTAGAACCGCCACTGCCACCTCGCCGGAATCGCGTCCGCCGCCGCGAGGAGCACCACAGCACCACCTTCAAGTTGTCTTCAAGCTTGGGTGAGTCAAAACCCTCTCTCATCTCTTCTAGATTCAAAACCCCCAAATTGATTTTGAAACCCTAACCCTCTGATTTTAGATTTTAATCTTAAGATTTAAGCTTGTTTAATGAAATTAGGACTGTGAATTTGTGTTTCCCTAAACCAATTTCATTATTCTGAGTTTTTCCTAAATTTTAATAAGGAGCCCTAAAACCCCAATTTGATTTTATTTGAATTTGGGTATGTTTTTGTGAAATTAATTATGATTTAGTGCAATTAGGACTCTTAATGGATGATTTCCAAAGTTCTTTTTCATGATCTTTTAATCAAAACAAAGTTTCCTTAAAGGGTATTGGGAAGCGTGAGCTTCAAACATGATTTTCTTTAAAAATAACCTTGTTTGGTAATTAGATTAAGTGTTTAGATAAAGTTAGAATGTGTGTTTGATCATGTGAAATTGATTTCTTGATTTTTGGTTGTTGCGCGTTGTTGGATTTCCTCTCTGAGACATTTGACATGGCTATGCTTGCTTGATGGAGTAGATAGTTACACTCTTGGAGCTAACGTGAGCATTAAGACGAGGATCCTTTACTTGTCTTCAAAGGTAAGGGGAGTTTGCCTAGGGATATTCAATAACTGTATGCATGTGTGTAACACCCTAGTTTTTACACCTATGATTAATTATTTTATTTAGATGTTTAAATTTATTATGTTATGTGGTTTAGTTTGAGTAATTAAATTACTCTCTTCAAATTATTTTATTGGGTGCGTTAGCACTGACTCAATTCAGTGAATGCACGCTTACTAGACAATAATTACGTTATTGTCACTAATATGCCAGTACAGAAAAATATTTTTCATAATATGATTAATAGAAAAGCATTTTCATATTCTCATCCTATTTAATTTTAGAGTTAAAAATATTTTGGTTTGACCTTAATCGGAGATTAAATTTTGGACTGAGTATTTTCTTAGTGGATCAGTTCAACTATTAATCTTTACTCTAATTTGAATTTCGAAAACATATCCTTATCAATCTTTATTTTTAGATTCTAAAAAGTAAAAAACATGTTTACTTTAAGTCATTTACTTTATGCCATTTATATTTATGCCATTTACTTTAAGTCATTTACTTTATGTCATTTACTTTATGCTATTTATATTTATGCCATTTACTTTAAGTCATTTACTTTATGTCATTTCCATTATGTCATTTACTTTATGCCATTTATATTTATGCCATTTACTTTATGTCATTTACATTATGTCGTTTACTTTTATGCCATTTATATTTATGCCATTTACTTTAAGTCATTTACTTTATGTCATTTACATTATGCCATTTACTTTATGATATTATACTTTAATTATTTATAATCCTATGTTGTTTCCAAGATGATCATAGACTTGAGCTCCATAAGTTATTGGATGCTAAAAGGTCTAAGAGATTGGTAGAATTTAAAGATTTTTATCATAAAAACCCAAGGATGGCCGAACCTTAAAGGTTATGGACCTAGGGTGTTTCGTTTTTCATTTATCCAAAGTGATCATGGTTTTGAGCTCCTTACTATTAATGGATGCTAAACCAAAGAGATTGGAAATTTTAAATGTTCCTAGCCTGTTTTATTGGTCAAGGCCGAATCTCCATCAAGGTGTAACTTGGTGGGATTTTTGTTCAACTTTGTTTTAAGTAATCATGTTTTAAACTCTTAGCACTTGAGGATCATAAATCCCTAAGTTGCATATGTTTTGGAAACTTCTAACCCTAAGTTCTTGGTTGAGTTCTAATCCTTTGAACCTTGTGTCTTGAAACCTAGACTTGCCTCCTAACCAACCTTGAAGAACGTTCGGGAAGCCGTTTATTTTCCTAAAATTCTCTTACCTTCTTAAGGTAAGACGGGATTTCCGAAAGATATTCAATAACTGTATGCATGTGTGTAGGTGTTTAACTGGATATTTATATGTTGATTGGGCTTACTTGATTATCTAATGTACTTGAACTGTTGTTCTATTATCTGATATTGATCTGTACTTGTTCTAAATGATATAATGCATATATGTGATGAACTGCTTTCAACTGTGATATTAGCTTTGCACTGATGATATATATACTGTTGTTGATTGAAAGTTTGCTAAGCCAGACGTGCGTCTGTGCTCAACCATAATAAGGATTAAAAACCTTAATAAGCTTTGAAGATGAAGGGATTGGTGTTCTTTTCCAAAAGCTCTTTAAACTTAAAATATTTGTTTTAAATGTTGAAATGATTTTGGTGTACTATTGTTATACAAAAGAAAAATCCTTTTCGAACTATGTGTCTTCAAGTGAAAACTTTCAACATTATTTGGCAATTATCCTATTGGGGAAAATATTTCAAAGATAAAAGAATTTCAAAGATGCTTTATAAAAAGATTTTCAAAGAAAATGTTTTTCCTAAATATTTTAGAAACTTTCCGATCACCTGGATAGGTTATCGAGGATTCGGTTTTGAATTTGTTTTTCACTGAACGAAAAATAAGTACTTAAGAAAGAGAATCTAGTACGCGAGACGTCGCCTCTAGTATTCAGTGATGTGCACGTGATCTTGAATCAGTGTGAATTCGGGACTACGAGTCCTGGTTATGATGTTATGGACTTAGGTCTTAATCGCGCTGTGTTGGACCGTGTATTCTAACCACGTGTGATGAACATGATTAAAGGTGAAGGTTGTTTTCTACGACCACAACCCTTGACTGTGGCCATGGTCTTGGGCATTGTGATTGAGCGTTCGGACTATGAGTCCTATGCTTCTGAGTTTTCAAGTGATGGGGAAATGATGATTTAAGTCGTTAGCTTCGAACTGTGATAGTGAAAAGAATGAACACAAAGAAAACCTTTTAAATAAAAATATTTTCTCATGTGCATTTCCCCAAGCAGACGTGCTTTTGATATATAACAGATACAAGGTGGTATCTGGGGAGTCTGTCCATGTAAACCGAGTGAAGAGGCACATGTGACGTTGCTCGTCCTGAGACCTTATGCATGAGGGTAAGGAGGCAACTGCCCGATGGGCTAGAGATTGACCAACTCTAATACTTCTCTAGGGAAAACGCTGTTGAAATCTCATGAGATTAAGTTAGAGCCTGATATTGAAGTGTCATGCATATTTTCAAAGATTGACTGTGCGGGTTTGAGACCCTTTGATATAATACTGTTATGTTATGTATACGCATGATTTAACTGCTTATATGATTATGTGATGTATGTATCATGTATATGGTTGTTGTGTGATATATCCATTTGTCGGTATCTCACCCTTACAAACATATCAGGTTTCTTCTGGTTTGCTATCGTACCTTGGGTATTTTAGTACAGATGTTCAGAGGAGTCTTCCTAAGTCACTCAGAGACTTAGATCTAGTTGCTTGATGAAGTATTTGATTGTGGAACGATC
The DNA here is from genome assembly GCA_030762895.1 of Sophora flavescens. NCBI lineage: Eukaryota > Viridiplantae > Streptophyta > Magnoliopsida > Fabales > Fabaceae > Sophora > Sophora flavescens. Next base: position 122,760,253 of record CM061068.1, read on the forward strand.
ACGTGAGTTCTTCTGAGGAATAACTTTTTAGAATGACCAGCTTAGGGTTTTGAGACTTAGATTATTTTGATAAGTATGTATGAGTATGGCTCAGAGAGCCTTTATTTTGAAATGGAACGTTATGGCTCTGAGAGCATATCTTTTGAAGGAAAAATTTAAGCTGTTTCCTTTGGTCTTGTAAAGCTTATGGTTATGACTACTATTTTTATATATATTGCTATCTGGTTGGATTTGGTGTAACTGAAATTCTGGAGTGAAAATGTAATTATTTTAGCAGGTGTCCTTTTACCTGGGATGTTCGAATTACAGAGGAGACTCTGTCAAAATTTTTGTAAAATACTATCTTTTATTCAAGTATATTCTTTAAATTAAATAGGCTTGCCATACTATGATAGTAAGACTGTGTGCCAATCAAGGCTTAGGAGTCGTGACAAAATTTTTATACCCAATTTCAGACACTTATATACTCATATAAATTATTTTCCGAAAGCACCAACAAATTATCTTTTAATTTAAATTCCGCATGTGTTACGTAAGTAATGCCCCAAGGGAGGGGGCGTTACAATGTGTGTAAGTGTTTAACTGGATATTTATATGTTAATTGAGCTTACTTGGTTATCTGATGTACTTGAACTGTTATGCTATTATCTGATGTTGGATTGTACTCGTTCTAAATGTTATGATGCATATCTGTGATGATCTGCTTTCAACTGTGATATTAGCATTGACCTGATAATATATACTGCTGTTGATTGAAAGTTTGCTAAGCCAGACTTGTGTCTGTGCTCAACCGTTATAAGGATTAAAAACCTTAATAAGCTTTGAAGATGAAGGGATTGGTGTTCTTTTCCAAAAGCTCTTTAAACTTAAGGTACTTGTTTTAAATGTTGAAATGGTTTTGGTGAACTATTGTTATACAAGAGAAAAATCCTTTTTGAACTATGTGTCTTCAAGTGAACACTTTCAAGATTATTTGGCAATATCCTATTGGGGGAAATATTTCAAAGATAAAAGAATTTCAAAGATGCTTTATAAAAGATTTTCAAAGAAAAGGTTTTTCCTAAAATATTTTAGAAACTTTCCGATAACCTGGATAGGTTATCGAGGATTCGGTTTTGAATTTGTTTTTCACTGAACGAAAAATAAGTACTTAAGAAAGAGAATCTAGAACGCGAGACGTCGCTTCTAGTATTCAGTGATGCGCACGTGATCTTGGATCAGTGTTAATTCGGGACTACGAGTCCTGGTTATGATGTTATGGCACGTGATCTTGGATTAGTGTTAATTCGGGACTACGAGTCCTGGTTATGATGTTATGGCACGTGATCTTGGATCAGTGTTAATTCGGGACTACGAGTCCTGGCTATGATGTTATGGACTGAGAGTCCAATTCTCGAAATTGAGGACAGTTCGTTCTGATTTCGTTGTGATGGACTTAGGTCCTAATCACGTTGTGTTGGACTGTGTATTCTAACCGCGTGTGAGGAACATGATTAAAGGTGAAGGTTGTTTTCTACGACCATAGGCCTAGGACTGGTGCATTGGTCTCAGGCGTTGTGATTGACCATTCGGACTGTGTGTCCTATGCTTCTAAGTTTTCAAGTGATGGGGAAATGATGATTAAGTCGTTAGCTTTGAGCCGCGACAGTGAAAAAGAATGAACACAAAGAAAACCTTTCAAATAAAATATTTTCTCATGTGCATTTCCCCAAGCAGACATGCTATTGATATATAAATCAGATACAAAGATGGTATCTGGGTGTCTGTCCATGTAAACCGAGTGAAGAGGCACATGTGACGTTGCTCGTCCTGAGACCTTAATGCATGAGGGTAAGGAGGCAATTGCCCGGTGGGCTAGAGATTGACCAACTCTAATTCTTCTCAAGTGAAAACGGTGTTGAGATCTCATGAGATTAAGTTAGAGCCTGATATTGAAGTGTCATGCATATTTTCAAAGATTGACTGTGCGGGTTTGAGACCCTTTGATATAATACTGTTATGTTATGTATATGCATTATTTAACTGCTTATATGATTATGTGATGTATTTATCATGTATATGGTTGTTGTGTGATATATCCATTTGTCGGTATCTCACCCTTACAAACATATCAGGTTTCTTCTGGTTTGCTATTGTACCCTGGGTATTTTAGTACAGATGTGCAGAGGAGTCTTCCTAAGTCACTTGGAGACTTAGATCTAGTTGCTTGAGGAAGTATTTGATTGTGGAACGATCACGTGAGTTCTTCTCAAGAATAACTTTTAGAATGACCAGCTTAGGGTTTGAGACTTGGATTTTTGATAAGTATGTATGAGTATGACTCAGAGAGTCTATATTTTAAAACGGAATGTTTATGGCTCCGAGAGCGTCTCTTTTGAATGAAAACTTAAACTTTTCCTTTTGGTCATGTATAGCCAATTGATATAGCTATCTTTAGCATATTAATGCCTGGTTGTATTTGGTGTAACTGGAATTCTGGAATGAAAATGTAATTATTTTAGCAGGTGTTCTTTTACCTGGGATGTCCGAATTACAGAGGAGACTCTGTCGAAATTTTCGTAAAATAATAGCTTTTATTCAAGTATATTCTTTAAATTAAATAGGCTTGCCATACTATGATAGTAAGTCTGTGTGCCAATCAAGGCTTAGGAGTCGTGACAAAATTTTATACCCAATTTCAGACACTTGTATACTTATATAAATTATTTTTCGAAAGCACCAGCAAATTATCTTTTAATTTAAATTCCGCACGTGTTACGTAAGTAATGCCCCAAGGGGGGCGTTACACCTTTGAAAAAATAGGAATCTAAATTTATCCATGAATGGTGTTAACTGATAGAGATTTTGAATAAAAGAATTGTTTGAGTTCAAGATAAGGTTATGTAAACATTCATTAATTAACCAGTTACTATTCTACTGAGTTTAGTCTGGTCAATATAAATGTGATTTAATTCATTTGATCGATTTAAAGATTTCCAAGATTTTACCCTGAGCCTAGTGAGTATAATCTGGATTTACCTCAATCTAACAAATCATACTTAAGTTTTCATAGCAACTTCTAAAAGAAACTTGTACAAAAACTTCTTTAAAACATCTTAAATTATAGTTAGAATAATAATTTATGTCAACAATCTTGAAGGAAAATAATTATAAAAGCTTTGTGTAGTGTGAATTCCGTTTGATGGTTGTCTAACCTAGAACCAAATGGTAGTGATTCCTAGTCTGCATTGCAGTATTGTGCTAATAGTGCAAAAGTTTGGATCTAGGATTTACCAAATTTATAGTTCAAAATCTCAAACTAACTTTATAATCTTCGATATACTTAACCAATAATTTACTCATCATTAAATGGATACATGATTTCAAATATAGAAGGAAAAAATAAATCCTTAAAAATAAGCATCACCAAGTGAAATCTCTTTACCTATTAATATAGATAAAATCAGGAGTACTAATCTCTTAACCATGGGTAACAAATGGTTCACTCTCTGCAGCTTTGCCATTATTCTCTCAGTCGGCTTCACAAAGAAAGCACCGAATATGTTTTGCAACCACAAGCTATATAAGACCTTTCTGGGGTTGAAGGCGGAACTCCCTAAAATGCCGTAAAGCCATCCAAACATCAACATATCAATATATAAGACATAATGGTTGAGGATTGATCTCATACATCATGTATACAATAAAATAAAGAATCACATCACATATTGAATATAAAAAAACACCTAGACCCACTGCAAGCTTAAGTTCTTATGAGTAAAGGTATTCACTTTGTCATTTGCATCATCACAAAACAGCACTGTCATGAGTGGTTTAAGCATTTAATCAAACAAGACCAAGGCAGCAAGGACATCAAGTCAAATTCTCAATTTCAGATTTCGTTATCATTGTCAATGCCCATAATGTTCAACACAGATTCATATCTGATGTAAAGGAGAAAAAAACAAACAAAGAAAGATTGTGTTACAATAATTTACCATATTTGATCTAAAAACTGAATTCTTCCAACACCAGAAATTGAATCCGAATTTGATGGTTGCATTGTTTTCTCAATGCCTTCGTATATTATTTGTGTTACTTGTCCTCCTAGTTCGTATCTCCGTTTGATCCCGGCTTCTACGTTGTCAAAAACACTAGGTGCACATTTTCTGCTCTCTCTCTCTCTCTCAACGGGTCTATCTCTCTATGTGTATGTACTTTATTGCCTCCCTTATGAGTGTGCATTCTTGGCCTTTTATAGGAGTGACCCACACGTCTTTACCTATGTCTCTCTCAAAATCAATGAAAACCAAAATGATGGAGAGAGCATAGCCTAATTACTTTCCTCAGAGGCATTACGTTGATGATATTTGAGACACCCCGTTGTGCCCCTTTGTGACATTTACTTTAAAACCACAATTATTAGTTCCTTAAGCGCGCGTTTAGCGTTAAAGATTTTCACAAATCATTTTCGAAATGTCCAAATCGGAGATTTGTATGACGTCGGAAAAACACCTGATAGACAGTTTTATAACTTCAAAATTCAATCCAACCATAAATGGTCTCTGGTCTTACATCAACTGCCAGGAGCGGAAGAATAAATACACAAACTCCAGTCGTGATAAAGACTTAGGAGATAAATAGATACGGTAATCCCAAATTGGTTTTTTATACACATAAACAGTTTTCATTAATAACATAAAATATTCGCAAGATTATAATATATAAATACTCCAAATTTATCTATTACATTACCAAAACACTGTTGAGGGTATCCTCTCGGTAGGAGCCCTCACAGGCATAGACTTAGACAAGAATACTAAACAACTGAAAACATCTAAAACGTCTCACAAGACGCACTAGCCATATACTACCTGCATCCTAATCACCATGGGTCAAGACTCGAGCTCGGGCATCCGACTCATAGGGAATCCCGTCCAATCCCTCATCATTAAGTTTGTCCACCAGGTCTTCTAGTACGATTTCATCATAAAACAAAATACAACATGCAGAAAGATGCAGGGGATAAGAAACAGTTCTACCATCAAAAACGGAAAAGAGTCATAGTAAACTATACAGTAATTATCACAGACACAACATCAGTCAATTCATCCATCTTCCATAAAATTCTTATATTCATCCTACCCTCACTCCTACAACTAAAACTCGATACTGAACATGGCTATGGTTTCCTCATCATAGTTATGGTTATCGGTCAATAGTCCAAGTGACACATCCCATTCCCGGTGCACATCCTTAGTCATGGTGAGAATGCTCATGCAAAGCAATGACACTATAGCTGCACAATAAACCCGGTGCACACCCCGGACCGTGGTTGCTCATGCAAAGCAATGACACTATAGCTGCACGATTATCCCGGTGCACACCTTTACCATGGTAAGAACGCTCACGCAAAGCGTGACACTACAGCTGCACGATGATCCCGGTGCACACCTCATCCACTCAGAGGTGCTCATGCAAAGCATGACACTCGTAGCTGCATAATAAAGTTTGTCAATCGTCCAAGCGACACGTCCCATTCCCGGTGCACATCCTTAGTCATGGTGAGAATGCTCATGCAAAGCAATGACACTATAGCTGCACAATAAACCCGATGCACACCCCGGACCGTGGGTGCTCATGCAAAGCAATGACACTATAGCTGCACGATTATCCCGGTGCACACCTTCACCATGGTAAGAACGCTCACGCAAAGCGTGACACTACAGCTGCACGATGATCCCGGTGCACACCTCATCCACTCATAGAGGTGCTCATGCAAAGCATGACACTCGTAGCTGCACAAGTTTAGTTTACACATTGGACGGTCCCACAAGGACTTCGGGTCTTGTATGTGTCTCACATACGGTTATAGAAACAACACAATTTGTGAACCTCGCAGGCTCCTATGGTCATAACCTAGTGCCTTAACCTCTCATCAAGACCACACACATGCTCTATGTCACAACACCTCTTTAACATATTTCATGTAGGTTAGGCACCTCTAAAAATCATCACGATCCTCACGCCCAAAACAATCATCTATTAGACAACATATGTATCTTAGCTTAAAATCCACTAAGCATAATAATAATAACTAGGCAGATCATGCATAACACAATAGCAATCAAAATATTCTCATATTACCAACATAACACAAAATCAATTCAATAAGGTAATAAAATCAAATCAACCATCAACAATATAAAGATCAACCTAATATCGATCAACCTACAATCCCCGAATCACCATGGAGGTTTTATAAAAGCAATTTAAAGCGATTCTGGTCTTGTCGATTATTCGACTTCTAGTAGGGTTTAGGTCACCCTACATAATTACTACATAATCTACTACTTATCGATTCCGACGATAGGTTGATTCTTTCCCCCACCTTTTAATGCATTCGGAGGTTTTTCTGGAACTTCACAGCCATGCAATCAGCTCCAATGAGTTCCCAAAAAGGGAATTCATACTTCTCCAAAGCAAGCTAGAACATGAAAAACATCCCAGAGACACGATCCAAGCATTGAAACAACCAGACAAAATACTAAATTAATTTCTCAACAATCACAATATAAATATAACTCAATAATATATTGAATTTCCCAAAAACATCAATCATTTAAAATTAAAACAGATTTGAGGTTTTTAGGCTTAAGATGAAAATTGAGAAAAATCAGTTTAACAAGAGATTGACGAAATTGATTTAGGGAGACACTTAATCATGCTCCCAATTTCAGAAAACACCAATTAATTTCAGATTTTGAGAATTAAAATCAAAACCTAGGGTTAGGGTTTCAAAATCAATTTGGGGGTTTTGAATCTGAGCAAAGGAAGTGAGAAAACCACTTACCCAAGGAAGAGAAAGAACTTGAAGGTGGTGCTGTGGTGGCGGCGTCACGGCGGCTCCGGCGAGGTGGTAATGGCGGTGGAGTCCATGTAGCAGCCATGGTTCAAAAACAAAACTAAGCTTCATGGGAAGGGAAAAAGGAGAGCTCAAACCACACCAAAAATGGCAGATCCACCATGGATGGCGGCTGGAAGACGTCACCGCGGCAGCAGCGACGGCGGAGGATGCAGTGGCGCGGTGGAGCAATTAGCCAAAACGTGTGCAGGGTCGCGCCTGTCTCCTCCCTACGTGGCACAGTCGAACTGCGACGGTAACGAGCTGGACGACGGTCCTAGGGGTGGCGTGCGATTTCTGGCAGCAAGAGAGAGGGAGGAGAAAGATGAAGTTAAGGGAGAAAGGGAGAAAGCAGCAGCAGAGAAAGAAGGAGAAAGAAGAAGAAAGAGAAAGAAAGAAAGAAAAAAGAAAGAAAGAAAGAAAGAAAGAGAGGGTTACGGGTCAAGAGGAGAGAGAAAAAAAATAGTTAAGTTTTTAAACTAAATAGTTAGTGATAGGTACAAAATGAGTGATAAATATTAAGCCTAAAATAAACATGTTTTTACTTTTAGGAATCTAAAAATAAAGATTGATAACTATATGTTTTTGAAATTCAAATTAGAGTAAAGATTAATAGTTGGACTGATCAACTAAGAAAATACTCGGTCCAAAATTTAATCTCCGATTAAGGTCAAACCAGTTTATTTTCAACTCTAAAATTAAATTGAATGAAAATATGAAAATGTTTTTCTCTTAATCAAATTATTTAAAATATTTTTCTGTACTGGTAATAATAGTGACAATAAGGCAACTTATTGTCGACTAAGCGTGCATTCACTGAAATAGGTTGGTGCTAACGCACCCAATAAAATAATTTGAAGAGTAATTTAATTACTCAAACTAAACCACATAACAAAATTAATATAAACATCCAAATAAAATAATTAATCATATGTGTAATCATATTTTAACCGGTTAAACAGCGTAACAAAAAAACTGGATGTTACATTACTACCCCTCTTAGAAAAAAATTCCGTCCTCGGAATTTCATGACTCGAAACTGGGTAAAAACTTGCACACGTGTCTTAATCTAAGGATCCTACATCGTATTTCTCATCGTTGTCTTTCCCTTCAGTGACAGTGGTAACTTCGTAACAAAATTTATTCTTAGATCATTCTATTTACCCTTTAACTACATCTGAGCCTGAGTTGCACAGGATAAACTTTGTACCAAGAACCTAAGAAATTCAATCTTATTGAAATTGAATCTTACCACATCCCACATAGTCCGTTCTCTTCTTAATTCCTCTCAAATCCTTTGCCTACTTCGATTTCATATCATTCATTTGCCTCTCATTTTCAATTCGGTTCACAAGCCTCGTTAGTATCCCTGGTTTAAGAACTTTCCCATACACATCTACCCTATTGTCTAAGGAAAATACACAACTCCTAACAATTCCTCCATCTAAAGACAGGGCTCTATGACTTATACAAGGAAGTGCTGGTATCATATCTGCCCTTATCTTATATATTTGCAGCCGAGAAAAGAGATTATAAAACAAAGTTTCTCTGAGGCCATTACCCTCAGGAGCTGCACCAAAGCAAAGCCAAGAAAATCCAGGTGGACACTCCCCAATGGTAATCTTGGATTTAAAATGTCTAGTTTCCACTATGGATCATCAACCACATATTTACCAGAATAAGACCTCAAAGATTATAAACATTTCACCATAGCTTATTACACTCGAAGGACACAATCAAAACTTAATCACTTCTTGCCTCAAAATTTGTCTGCTAGCAAAACTTATTCCACACCTTATCCTCACGACTAGCATCAAGTTCAACACTAACTTTACCCCATCATACATCAACCTTCAACTCAAAGTATACAATTGTTGTCTTAGTTTCCTTTGAACATATTCCACCACTCCAAATTATATCATAGTCATTCATTTCAATCTTAAAGAATACGATTACATTCCTCCATGCAACTTCAACCAAAAAGGAATCACTTCAGTTTGAATTATCCAAAATCATAATTCTTAAACTTTTCTAACTTAGTTTCACTCAAAAACTCCTCTTTACTATTTCCATTCAGCTTAAGGAAAACTACCATACATATTTTTCCGTTAATCCTCGGACTCACTAAGTCAACATTAACCATAAACGTTGATCACTACTCTAAATTCCTTTAATGATATATCTGCCTCGATCAAAATTTGATCCTTCGATCTATAGTAATTTGTCATACTTGCTGATATTACTCTCAATCTTACCATTCATAACTACACCTCAACAAAATTCCTACCACTGCATGTCCCATAGTTTTCAATGTCTCTAATTCACCATAAATCTTAACAAAACCAATTTAGAATTATCGCACTCAAGGGAAATCTGAATTTATCCTACGTATTGCCTGATCAAGTATTTATTCCAATCCTCAAGGCATGATCAACAATGACAAAGTCAACATAAGTAAGTCCCTTAGTTTAAGAATCTACCTTTCTGTCCAAACACTAACTTAGTGACCAAAAGTTAACATAAAAAAAAATATATCTCCTTAATCCACATCTTAACTTCAATATCTCAAAATATAAGCAACAAAACTATCATTATAATTCAACTATTTATCATCAAATCTTATAACTACAATTCTCTATTCAATTATCGCACACCAAAACTTTACAAAAAGAAATGTGAAGGCTTACATCTTATTTGAAATATAAAACATGACTCTAAGCCATTAACTACATTAACTGCCATATTAAACCAAACAAAATATATTCCATAACAATTAAGATTTTACTAGAAGCTCAAACTCATCATTTTAACAAGAATACCATGCCTAGGTAAAACATCCCATCTCAAATCCGAAATCACCATAATATTACTCATCTAAAGTATCGTCATTCCGCTCTTAGTCCTACTTTAATAATAACAAGTCCCCACTCACAAATTAAATCCTTAGATATGAACTTGATACGTACTAACACTTACCTACATATCCTTCCCTTAGAATCACCTTCATCATTAATAACAATCTTCTTCAAATATCATATCCTAGTAATGTACCTAAATACTAGCACACTATTTCCATATCTACCGTGCTTCTTTATATCAAAATCTTAACTTAACATCCTCTCTTAGTTTGAACTACTACTAATTGTCATGTGTCCACACAACATTTCCAAATAACTTCGATTTAACCATATATATCATTTCTATATACTCAAACTTCTTCATTATGTTTCCAAATCATTTCAAATCCCCCTAAATTTACCTTATAACCTTGTGTCTCAAACCAAGTTTGAGTTAATACTATTTTCATCAATCAAATATCACTTTAAAGAATAATCCCATCACAAGCTAAGGTTTACACTTTAACTTAATAAACTCCAATAACATCAAAGTGATTAGAAACTAATTTTATTCTCCACATAAAGACTTAAATACTAATCATGTACAAGCCACACTCAAATCAACACCTCTTATAAACACCATATGCTTAAACCTCATTTTCTTTAAACAAACTTATCATCATCATAAACATCATTAGAAAATAAGTTTATATTCACATCCAAGTATTAGTTTCATATACTTGAGTCTAATTCCTTTCTCATCGTTAAACACTAGATTCGGGACCAAGTATCCAACTTATAAGCTTAGATTTCCAATCAAATCCACAACTATAACCACCATCTCAACCATAAAAGGCTACAAGGCTTCAACTAATTCAATCCTATACTAATTAAGACCCAAACCAATTTTGTTGTCTCTTTATCCTCTTCAACAACTACCCACATTATCCAAATATATCTAGTACTTAAAATAAATTCCCGTAATAACAATTTCTTCCTACCACTAATTGTTCACTATACCTTATGAACAAGAATTAATTCTTCCAATAAACTCATTGTCTAACACTTATTTCAAATCTTACTTTCTAACTTTCAAGGCACAATCAACCATGATACTCTCTTTTATACAACAACTTACCCAAGTAACTTATCCCAAAAATATCGTGTTTATCATGAGTAAGAATATTAATCATTTCAATTCCCTACTCTACTTAGGAACTTAAAACGACGAAGCTACGAACTTTCTACCCAATTTCTAAGCATAGTCAATATCCGATGTGGACTCAACTAGACACGGCCAGTAACAACACCCTAACTTTTAGCAGTCCGATCAGAATCAAACTGCTCTGATACCAAATGAGACAACCCGTTGTGCCCCTTTGTGACATTTACTTTAAAACCACAATTATTAGTTCCTTAAGCGCACGTTTAGCGTTAAAGATTTTCACAAATCATTTTCGAAATGTCCCCTTTAAAAATCGGAGATTTGTATGACGTCGGAAAAACACCTAATAGACAGTTTTATAACTTCAAAATTCAATCCAACCATAAATGGTCTCTGGTCTTACATCAACTGCCAGGAGCGGAAGAATAAATACACAAACTCTAGTCGTGATAAAGACTTAGGAGATAGATACAGTAATCCTAAATTGGTTTTTTATACACATAAACAGTTTTCATTAATAACATAAAATATTCGCAAGATTATAATATATAAATACTCCAAATTTATCTATTACATTACCGAAACACTGTTGAGGGTATCCTCTCGGTAGGAGCCCTCAGAGGAATAGACTTAGACAAGAATACTAAACAACTGAAAACATCTAAAACGTCTCACAAGACGCACTGGCCACATACTACCTGCACCCTAATCACCATGGGTCAAGACTCGAGCTCGGGCATCCGACTCATAGGGAATCCCTTCCAATCCCTCATCATTAAGTTTGTCCACCAGGTCTTCTAGTACGATTTCATCATAAAACAAAATACAACATGCAGAAAGATGCAGGGGATAAGAAACAGTTCTACCATCAAAAACGGAAAAGAGTCGTAGTAAACTATACAGTAATTATCACAGACACAACATCCGTCAATTCATCCATCTTCCATAAAATTCTTATATTCATCCTACCCTCACTCCTACAACTAAAACTTGATACTGAACATGGCTATGGTTTCCTCATCATAGTTATGGTTATCGGTCAATAGTCCAAGTGACACATCCCATTTCCGGTGCACATCCTTAGTCATGGTGAGAATGCTCATGCAAAGCAATGACACTATAGCTGCACAATAAAACCGGTGCACACCCCGGACCGTGGGTTCTCATGCAAAGCAATGACACTATAGCTGCACGATTATCCCGGTGCACACCTTCACCATGGTAAGAACGCTCACGCAAAGCGTGACACTACAGCTGCACGATGATCCCGGTGCACACCTCATCCACTCAGAAGTGCTCATGCAAAGCATGACACTCATAGTTGCATAATAAAGTTTGTCAATCGTCCAAGCGACACATCCCATTCCCGGTGCACATCCTTAGTCATGGTGAGAATGCTCATGCAAAGCAATGACACTATAGTTGCATAATAAACCCGGTGCACACCCAGGACCGTGGGTGCTCATGCAAAGCAATGACACTATGGCTGCACGATTATCCCGGTGCACACCTTCACCATGGTAAGAACGCTCACGCAAAGCGTGACACTACAGCTGCATGATGATCCCGGTGCACACCTCATCCACTCACAGAGGTGCTCATGCAAAGCATGACACTCGTAGCTGCACAAGTTTAGTTTACACATTGGACGATCCCACAAGGACTTCGGGTCTTGTATGTGTCTCACATACGGTTATAGAAACAACACAATTTGTGAACCTCGCAGGCTCCTATGGTCATAACCTAGTGCCTTAACCTCTCATCAAGACCACACACATGCTCTATGTCACAACACCTCTTTAACATATTTCATGTAGGTTAGGCACCTCTAAAAATCATCATGATCCTCACGCCCAAAACAATCATCTATTAGACAACATATATATCTTAGCTTAAAATCCACTAAGCATAATAATAATAACCAGGTAGATCATGCATAACACAATAGCAATCAAAATATTCTCATATTACCAACATAGCACAAAATCAATTCAATAAGGTAATAAAATCAAATCAACCATCAACAATATAAAGATCAACCTAAGATCGATCAACCTACAATCCCCGAATCACCATGGAGGTTTTATAAAAGCAATTTAAAGCGATTCTGGTCTTGTCGATTATTCGACTTCTAGTAGGGTTTAGGTCGCCCTACATAATAACTACATAATCTACTACTTATCGATTCCGACGATAGGTTGATTCTTTCCCCCACCTTTTAATCCGTTCGGAGGTTTTTCTGGAACTTCACAGCCATGCAATCAGCTCCAATGAGTTCCCAAAAAGGGAATTCTTACTTCTCCAAAGCAAGCTAGAACATGAAAAACATCCCAGAGAGACGATCCAAGCATTGAAACAACCAGACAAAATACTAAATTAATTTCTCAACAATCACAATATAAATATAACTCAATAATATATTGAATTTCCCAAAAACATCAATCATTTAAAATTAAAACAGATTTGAGGTTTTTAGGCTTAAGATGAAAATTGAGAAAAATCAGTTTAACAAGAGATTGACAAAATTGATTTAGGGAGACACTTAATCATGCTCCCAATTTCAGAAAACACCAATTAATTTCAGATTTTGAGAATTAAAATCAAAACCTAGGGTTAGGGTTTCAAAATCAATTTGGGGGTTTTGAATCTGAGCAAAGGAAGTGAGAAAACCACTTACCCAAGGAAGAGAAAGAACTTGAAGGTGGTGCTATGGTGGCGGCGTCACGGCGGCTCCGGCGAGGTGGTAGTGGCTGTGGAGTCTTGTAGCAGCCACGGTTCATAAACAAAACTAAGCTTCATGGGAAGGGAAAAAGGAGAGCTCAAACCACACCAAAAATGGCAGATCCACCATGCATGGCGGCTGGAAGACGTCACCGCGGCAGCAGCGACGGCGGAGGATGCAGTGGCGCGGTGGAGCAATTAGCCAAAACGTGTGCAGGGTCGCGCCTGTCTCCTCCCTACGTGGCACGCCGAATCGAAGCTGACGGCGAAACGAGCTGGACGGCGGTCCTAGGGGTGGCGTGCGATTTCTGGCAGCAAGAGAGAGGGAGGAGAAAGATGAAGTTAAGGGAGAAAGGGAGAAAGCAGCAGCAGAGAAAGAAGGAGAAAGAAGAAGAAAGAGAAAGAAAGAAAGAAAAAAAAAAGAAAGAAAGAGAGGGTTACGGGTCAAGAGGAGAGAGAAAAAAAATAGTTAAGTTTTTAAACTAAATAGTTAGTGATAGGTACAAAATGAGTGATAAATATTAAGCCTAAAATAAACATGTTTTTACTTTTAGGAATCTAAAAATAAATATTGATAACTATATGTTTTTGAAATTCAAATTAGAGTAAAGATTAATAGTTGGACTGATCAACTAAGAAAATACTCGGTCCAAAATTTAATCTCCGATTAAGGTCAAACCAGTTTATTTTCAACTCTAAAATTAAATTGAATGAAAATATGAAAATGCTTTTCTCTTAATCATATTATTTAAAATATTTTTCTGTACCGGTAATAATAGTGACAATAAGGCAACTTATTGTCTAGTAAGCGTGCATTCACTGAAATAGGTCGGTGCTAACGCACCCAATAAAATAATTTGAATAGTAATTTAATTACTCAAACTAAACCACATAACAAAATTATTATAAACATCCAAATAAAATAATTAATCATATGTGTAATCATATTTTAACCGGTTAAACAGCGTAACAAAAAAAGGGCTGTTACAATATTCAGTTATGGGTTATGTTATCATGCAGTTCAAACTTAAAAGGAGAGTGGGTGAGTGATGAATAAAAACTATGCAGCTTTTCAAATTTGAAATTAATGTAGTCAGTTATTTTTTTGTTTTAGAATCCAAGTTTTGATAACCCACGCTGATATTCATTCTCCCCTGCCATAAATTTGTATATGTAAACTGTGTTGCACAACCGCTTGGCTTCCATTTAAGTTACATGTTTTTATTAGTTTTCGAAAGTTAAATTTTTTTATCTATGGTTTAAATGGAAAATTAAGTTAAAACTTAAAAGGAGAGTGGGTGAGTGATGAATAAAAACTATGCAGTTTTTCAATTTGAAATTAATGTAGTCAGTTTTTTTTTTTTGTTTTAGAATCTAAGTTTTGATAACCGACGCTGATATTCATTCTCCCCTGCCATAAATTTGTATATGTAAACTGTGTTGCACAACCGCTTGGCTTCCATTTCAGTTACCTGTTTTTATTAGTTTTCAAAAGTTAAATTGTTTTTGGTTTAAAAGGGCAAATTAGGCAATATTTAAAGTAGGACACCAAAATTTGAACTTTACCATTATCTATTAGTATAGATTACTTAAAATGATTATTTTAAAAAATATCATTGAAATTGTCAATATTAAAATATAAATTAAAATATTTGAAAAATTAGAAAATAATGATTTTTTTATTGAATTAGAAAATAATGATACACATTACGTATACTTTTAATACAATTTCTATATATTTCGCTTCTAATCATAGATTTTTTTTAAATTTATATGCACTGTCGGTGTAAGAGTGTAAATGATTAATGATTTTTACATTGACATCCAATAATATCTGAAGAAATCAGTATTATTATTATTTCTCCTTCTTAATTATTAAAATAAAAGCACAACAATCAAAATATTAGTAAATTTTTTTACATTGACAATATATACTACTGTAATCCTTTTTATTGTCAGCAACGGTTAAGAGATTCAAATAAAGAAGGAAACAGCAAGTGGCACTCATGCGTATTTAAATTTGTAGAAAAAATACAAAATGACAATCAAGCATACAAAAATGGTAAGGATAAAAATACTAACACAAACCCAATCCATCTTTATTCCCTTCACTTCCATTCCCTTCCCACATCTTCTTTCTTCCCACTCCCCTGATCGTAACACCAACCACATCCTCCTCTTCCCTCGTCCTTTTAATTTGCTCTTTCCATCTCCATGGGGGCTAAAATCCTTGGGCCAACCCCTTGAACCCTACCTTTGGCCACTTTGTTGAAGAACCCATTTTCTGGTAGGGTTGTCCATAGCCCTAACCCATTATTCACAAATACAACTTTTAGCCTTTTACTTGTCTAGAACCCTAAGTCCCAATTTTGAGCCGCAAATCACATTTGACAAATTGGAATGTAATCGTTGCGAGTAGAACCATAACTTCTCGTACCATCACCGTGGCTTGTGCATCAAAGTCTATCTGGTGAGAACCCTTGATACAAGAACCCTTGATCTACTTCTTCATCAGTTTCCTTCTTCAACTGAACCCTTGATTTTATTTTTTTTGTTTTTTGTTTTTTTAATCTAATATTTTGATTTTATTCATATTTTTTAGCAGTTGCTATAATCTTGGTTGAAGCTTGGTCTCAAGATCATTGGTTCCTACAGATTAGCGTAAGTCAATTTTGATTTTTTTTTTTTTTGGACTTTTTGGTGATTCTAATAACCTTATTGATTGCAGCTTGTACTTGATTTCTTTTAGCACAAGTTGCTCTTGTTGTATTATGCTTGCCAGTTGTTACTTGTAAACCTGATCGGTTCCTATATCCCATCCTTAGAAAAGTAATGATATTTTTTTCACATTTTGGTTGCAAACTTTTTTAGTTTTTAAATACATATATATTAGTTTGTTTTTGGGGTTCTTTGTTTGTCTTTTATATTTGAGTTTCTATTAAGTGTTTTACCCCTCACACCTTTTTTTCTCTCATTCTCTCAAAATTCTTTAAAGTGGTGAAAAGAAATTTTTTTTGTATGACTCACTAGTATTTCTTTTTCTCATAGGCCTGTTCGAAACCTGAGAAAATGGTAGATTCAACCCATTTTCTTTATTATTGTTTTGAATCAATCAAAACAATAGGTATTTGAGATAAAAATTATCAAACGACAAATTCATTCATCTCATATAGCTAAAGGAAAAGACCAACTGACTACGCATCTCAAAATCAAATTTTTACATGCAAGGAACCTCCGAATCTCGTCCTGTACACTTTCTTCATATTTGTCTCATCTTTTTTAAGTGCATCCAAGTTATGTGTAACCTCATAAACTTGTAAGACGCCAAATGTGGGAGATCTAGAAAGAGAGTACAAGAAATATTGCTTATAACCCCAAATAGAAGTGGTACCAACCAACCTTGAAGATTGATTATGTAGTGTCAACTTTTTCTCTTTTGTAAGATTAAGATACATTAATGGTTAATTATGATGTTACAACTTAATCTATTTCCTTCTAAGCCTATCTATTGTATATTCTTCTCATACTAACAAATGTTACAATTTAATCTATTTCTTTGGATGCTTACTATCCAGCTAGTGTTCACACTCTCATCTGATACTACTTGCGACTTTAGGTAGTACTTTTTTTTTTGTGGCTCTGGGTTGTAATTTGTTCCGGTATCTTCCGTTGTGCTCTCTAGCTAGTTGTGAGTCTACATACTTGAGCTTTTTATCTTCTGGTTGAAATTTTTGTAGTTTTTTAAATTGATGTATTAGTTGTCGTTGAGGGTGCTTTGTTTTTTAGATTTGCGTTTCTTCTCAGTGTTTTGCCCCTCACGCAGTATTTCCCCTTATCTCCATTTTCTTTAAAGTGTGGTAAAGAAAACTTTTTGGTATGACTCACACTAGTTTTTTTATTTTTTCTCATTAGCCTCTTCCAAACACGAGAAAATGGTAGATTTAACCCATTTTCTTTCCTATTGTTTTCTATCAATCCAAACAATAGTCATTTGAGATAACAATTATCAAATGACAAATTCATTCATTTCATATAGCTAAAGGAAAAGATCAAGTGACTATGCATCTCAAAACCAGATTTTTGGATTCAAGGAACCTCAGAATGTTGTCCTTTACACTATCTTCGTATTTCTCTCATCTTTTTTTTTAGTGCACCCAAGTTTTGTGTAAGCCTCATAAATTTTAAGACGCCAAATGTGGGGATCTAGAAAGAGAGTACAAGAAATAGTGCATATAAGCCCATATAAAAGTGCTACCAAAGAGTAGGGTTCTTAAAAAAAAAGTGTTTTGTGTGTGTGTACTATTTTTTTATTGACGATGAATTATGTAGCTTCTTTTTTTTTCTTTTATAAGATTAAGAACCATTAATGGTGAATTATGATGTTACAACTTAATCTATTTCCCTCTAGGCTTACTATCTAATATTCTTCTCATAATAACAATATTATTATTTTTTTGGTGAAGATTAATGGTGAATCATGAAGTTAATTGTTTTCTTTTGTAAAATTAACAACCATTAATTACGAGATATGATGTTACAACTTGATTTATTTCCTTGCATGCATACTATCTAACTAGGATTCACAATCTCATCTCAATGCTTCATGGTCCAGTTAATCCACTGTATCTTTGCTCCTTTGTTTCTTTGTCCCATTTACCTCTACGTGTTTTCTTAATTTGTCTTGTCACCTGCATCCTTTTTCTCAATATCAAGTTTCACCTCCCTGGTTTCGAAACCTTGAGTTTGCTCTCTTTATTTGTAGGGCCAGAATGATGTGTAAAGGACTAGAGGAACCTTTGTTGCAAGAGACATAAATGCAGAGCTACAAAGACTAGAAGAAAGCATGAAGTTTTTGTGGGGTTACACTTCATCTTTTTCTACCAGTGGACATTTTGTTGAAAGGTTTTGATTTTCAATTTAGCATGAAAGATGGTTAGAAAAAGTTTTAGTGAGGAAAACACCTATAACCGAGTCAACCACTGACCCTTTCCACTTTGAAAAGCATCTATCTCCTGCATAGGTAATTTTATTAATTAACATATGTTGATAAATGAATAAATCATTAGCAAAAAAGTGAATAATGAAAGTGTTACATCGTTATATCAAATTATAAATAAGATTTTTCACTTGTAGGAAATGTTTTTCACTGTTTTAAGTAGGGGGCTTCACAGTGTTCACTGATAGGGTAATGGCACTGACATCTGACATCTCTTACCACTTAGGAATCATTTTGTTAGCTAGTGATATATCTATCTTCCATGCTAAATTGTGTTGACTTTCTGTGAATTGTAAGTACATTGATTGTGAAGGCAAATGACTTTTTCCTCTTTGTTTTCTTAAATGTCTTTCTTTAACTATAAATGGTCTGCATGTAACTCTTATTTTCTTTCACAGTTCATTAAATAAAGAGTTTTTAATGTGGTGAAGAATTGATTCATATAGTATCGGGGGGTTCATGATATTCAATATTTGGGCCAAAATGTATGTAGTTTACCTTGAAGAAGAGACATTCAGGCAGTGAAGGAATCATCTCGTCCATGATAAAGTTTTCTTTCCTCATCCCACCGCTTTTCCTTTTCACTATCACTTTCTCAAGCCCTTTACTTCATTCCATGCCCGTCAACACTTTCCAGATTCTCTCTGTTTCTGGGTCAAGATCCACTGTAGGTCTTAGCTTATGTTTCTTTTCAAATTCAAATGCCTCATAGGGTACAACTAAACCATGTCCCTTATACACAATTTGTGCATTTTGTTATTCCATTCTGGATGCATTGCTCTCCCTTAGGCCGAGTCATTTTATTTTATCAATTATCTCATCTATCATAAAATTCGATACAATGTTAGGCACTAACTGTAGGGTATCCCGACACATCAGTTTTTGGCCTTTTGAGGGTTTACAAAACATGTTTCTGATTGAAAGGGAACATTGCTCGTTTGGACTCAAAATATAGAGCTCTCCTACTGGATTTTCTAGATACGGCACAAGAATCTGAAGTCTCTTTTATAACCATAGCTAGCGGTATTTTAGCAATTTTTGGGACATTATTCCTTACATACTTCCTATTTTTTGTTTGGTTCTCCTTAAACTCTATTTTGAGTTGCAAGATTTTGACTTCTGCACTTTCCCTCTACAATTACCTTTGGCCTATGTTTCCTTTTTATGGGTGCTTTGTGCTCTAGTGTCGTGTTCAAGTCAATGCCCAAGCTACCTTTGCTGCCATAAATGTTACTATTGGAGCCCTTTTGAAGTCCATCGTAACATTCTAATATTGTCTTGTCTTTCTCCTGACCTAGACTTTCAACAATGGTATACTCTCGTATCGTACAAAGTTTGTTATATGCACACTTAAGCTTATCAATTATTGTTTCTGGCTTTCTGTGTATCTTGTCCATACGAATGATTAGCCTTCTTTTGATGACGATGAATATAGAATTTGTTACAGAAGTCCAACTTAACATTCTAGATCCGTTGTTTTTGGTATTAATTGGGAGGATTTTATGAAACTAGGGACAACATCAGGAATGTTACGATGGACTTATGGAACAAATTATATATTCATCATCAACAAGAATGGTTCAAATTGTACCCCGATGTTGCCCCTAGTTTCATGAAATCCTCTCGATCAATAACAAAAACAATGGACCGGGAATGTTACGATGGACTTCTATAATAAATCATATATTCATCATCAACAAGAAAGATCTCAAATAGTAACATTTGTGGAAACAAAAGTAGAATGAGCGTTTGCTTGGGCAAGATACCTAGAAAGCCATAAACAAAAATATATTAGCTAAAATGTGTAGATAAGAAACATTGTACAATACGAGAGTATACTATAGCTAAAAGTCTAAGTCAGGAGAAAGACAAGCCAGAAAGTCAAGCATATTACAATGGACTTATCCAAAAAAATTATATATTCATAATCAACAAGTGCGATTCTAAAGAGCACGAATAGTAACATTTATGGAAGCAAAGGTAGCTTGGGCATTGATGTGAACATGACACCAGAGCATAAAGCACTCGAACAAAGAAAACACAGGCCAAAGGTAACTGTAGTGGGAAATCTCGGAAGTGAAAATCCTGTAACTTAGAAAACGGAATTTAAGGAGAACCAAACCAAAAAGAGGAAGTATGTGCTAGTTGTGGTTATAAAAGACATTCATATTCTAGTGTTGCATCTAGAAAATCCAGTAAGAGAGCTCTAAATTTGAAGTGAGAAATGAGCAAGGTTCCCTTTCAATTAAAAACATGTTTTGAAAACCCTCATAATGTCAAAAAATTGATGTGTCAAAATACCCTACAGTTAGTGTCTAACATTTTATCAAATTTCTTGATAGATGAGATAATTGATAAAATGGAAGTACTCAACCTAAAGGTGAGCAATGTATCTGGAATGGAAGAACAAAATTCACTTGTCTTGTATAAGGGACATGGTTCGGTTGTACCCTGTGAGGGATTTGAATTTGAAAAGAAACTTAAGCCAAGACCTAAATGGATCTTGACCTAAAAACAGAGAGAATCTGGAAAATGTTGACTAGCAAGGAAGGATGCGAAGGGCTTAAAGGAAGTGACAACGAAGATGAAAAGTGGTGAAAAGTGGAAAGAAAAGTTTTTCATGGACGAGTTGATTCCAACATTGTACAAACACATCTTTTTCAAGGTACACTACATACATTTTGACCCAAATATCGAATATCATGAACCCCAAATTTTGTTGGTTCTATATCACCTCACAACAACCATTTATTTTTCTTTTGACTCTGTTCAACCTTTTCTCTGAAAGTATTATTATTCAGATTGCACCTTCTTATTATCACACTCTTCAATATATTTGAATAAATTCTAAAGGAAAGTAAAAATTTGACACAAAAGGAGTGAAATATGTAAAGACAAAGATGATCTGGCAAGCACACTTGTTGAAACATGATAACAAGATTACTAATATTAAGAATAATAAGGTACTATATTAATCTAGATATAAACATATGTTAATTGCATACTGTATGTTGGTCTCTACTTTGTTGTAGAATCATTGACAATGGAACTTAGAATTAGGGGTGTGAAAGGTCAATTTGGTTCGGTTTTAGGTGGAAAAAAACCGAATCAATAAATAATGGTTCAGTTTGGTTCGGTTTTGAAATTTGTTTCTACAAAACCCGAACCAAACCAAACCATTCAAGAACGGGTTGGTTCGGTTAGGACCAATAAATTATTAAATTTCAAAAAATATATAAAATATTAAATATATAAAATATAATATATAGATATATATAGTAAATATAATAAATATCAAAATATTAATATATATATATAAATATTAATGTAATAAATATTAAATATTTCAATATAATACTTGGTTCGTTTCAGACTCGAACACCAAAAAAATCCGAACCAATTTAATTGGCTTGATACGGATTTTCTGGTTCATCATGTCATTGGTTCGGGTCTTACACCTCTACATAGAATCAAATCTTCACGATACAAAAAAAAACTCTTTACTTAATGAACCATGAAATAAATAAGAGTTATATGGCTGTCATTTCTAGTTAAAGAAAGACATTCAAGAAAACAAAGAGGAAAAATGCATTTACCTTCAC
This sequence comes from Sophora flavescens, assembly GCA_030762895.1. Classification (NCBI taxonomy): domain Eukaryota; kingdom Viridiplantae; phylum Streptophyta; class Magnoliopsida; order Fabales; family Fabaceae; genus Sophora; species Sophora flavescens. The sequence goes on from CM061068.1 coordinate 122,782,457, forward strand.
AATCAGTGTACTTACAATTCAGAGAAAGTGAGCACAAATAAGCATTGAAGGCTAATAGAAGGATTACTAGGTGGGAAGCGATGTCATATGTTAGTGCCATTACCCTATCGGTGAACCCTATGATGACACCTACTTAAACAGTGAAAAACAATTCGTAGAAGTGAAAAACCTTATTTGTAATTTTGATATAATAATGTAGCACTTTCATTATTCTCTATTTTTTGCGAATGACCTGTCAGCAGGAGATAGACACTTTTCAAGGTGGATAAGTCGGTGGTTGACTCAGTTATAGGAGTTTTCCTCACTCAAAATGTTTCTGACTGTCTTTCAAGGTAAATTGAAAATCAAAACCTTTCACAAAAATGCCCCGTGATAGAAAAAGTTGAAGCGTGGCCCCACAAAACTTTATGCTTTCTTCTTATATTTTTAGCTCGCATTTATGTCTCTTGCAACAAAGTTTTGTCTTATGTCAATAAGCAGCAAGAGTTCAGAAAGTACTTTTCATAAAACCTTAAAACTAGAAGTCACGTCGTTTCCAGAATCCATAAGTACTTATCAGATGTTGGGTGAAAGGTAAGATGACTTAGTGAATGATTCCCACAATATCCCTAAGCACACAAAAGAAGGTTTTGATGCTGGAAAATGATATCTATTTCAAACAGGCAAGTACACTCAGATAATAGTAGCACTGAAACACGTCGAAAGAAGCTAGTTTATTCTTCTGGCCTTACAAATAAAGAGAGCAAACTCAAGGTTTCGAAAGCCAGGGAGGTGAAACTTAAGATTGAGAAAAAGAATGCATGTGAGAGGACAAATTAAGAAAGCAGGTAGAGGTAAATGGGACAAAGAAACAAAGGAGCAAACATACAATGGATTCACTGGACCTTGAAGCATTGAGATGTGCGTTCGTTGAAGTGATCTTTGAAGCTATCAAAGAACGAGGCTTTAGTAACATTCTAGAAAAATGAATCGAGGTACGTTCATGTTTGTAGAACACTACTTACTCTTTTCTCAAGTTAATGTTAGACTAAGAAATTTATTATAATTCAAGAATTTCTCAATAGACTAGCTAAAGACCATGCAAGCAATGATTTTTAATGCTTATGAGATGTTCCCCTGATAAAGCAAGTAAGCCAGTCCAATGTCAGTATTTCTTGTATACTACTTGTGACTTAGTAGTGCTTTTTTTTCCTAGTGGTTCTTGGACTTAATCTGTTTCGGGTATCTTTTCTTGTGCTTTCTTGCTGGATGTGGCTTATAGTCTTTCTTGTGATGCCTATGTTGTGTGGGGTTACTTCTCGAGAAGGTTAGTATGAGCTGCAACATGGTTAGACTTAATTTCGATTGTTGTATACTATTGATATAGTTTTATGGAATTTAGAGTGTTTCGATGTATTGGGTTAGAGTAACCCTTATATTCATATCTAATACAAATTGTTTGAGTTCAAAAAAAAATTCAGTTTTTGTTTGCAGAACATTATTTGTTCCCAAGATATTACTAGATAGGGCACTAATTACTAATATATTTAATGAATTTCTCAATAGGCTGGCGAAAGAACGTGGACACATTGATCTTGAAGAGTTAAGATATTCCCTTCCGAATACAACGCCAAGTCATTCCAATGCAAATATTTATTCATCAATATTTCCCTTGAGAAATAGATGAAGGGAAATTTCAGTTTCAAAACCTATAAAGACTCACATCCACTTTATCTATCTCTAAATGAATCTATCATATATGTAATTACCAGAGGACCACGTAGTATCGTAACTCCACTAAAGTCTGTTTAATATATATTAATTAATTTGTGAAGAAATTGTTGCAAAATAATTGCAATTGTATAGATGTAACTACAACCTATAACTAACTACATGTGTACTCTAAATACGGGAGTGAGCTATTGCCGATTGGTTACAAATATTGGAACTAGCAAGCTTATTGATGATGTATTTGTCATCAATCAATTTAAAGACACTCATGATAGCTTTGTACTTGACTTTATTGGATGTTCTCTATGACCAATATGAGCTTCATAGAAAACTTTTATGTTTTAGGTCTCATTGGACTTTAATGCAAAACGACATCTGACATCTACTACTACCCTGACTCTCTCCACGTCTGCGTCTATAGACTCTCCACTCATGAATATCGATGTCGGGGAATTGCCAAAATGCATATACACACTGATTCGCCTAGTGTATACAGAAAGGAAGGTAACTGGGTTGATCTGTCATCCCCGATCATCATAAAACTCCATCTCAAATGTGACCATCACTAGCACCCTCGGTGGTCCCGTCATCTAGGGGTGATGGATGTAAGGCATCTTGTTGTACAGTGTCTGCTCCACGGTCAATAACGTAACATACAGAGAGAGGTATAGGGACATAAGAAACTATACTATCATCATGCAAAAGAAAAGGAAACATAGCATAAAATACAATAACAGTACCATGACATGCAATCACATATAGAGAGCAATCATCCTCGAGTTACTTTATCATCCTCTACCCTTAAGCACTCATGCAACTAAGCTCGGATGCTGACGTGGCCACCTACAATCTTGTCACACATCCCCCATTCCTGTTAGGTATGTTAGTCAGTCGTCCCAACGAGTATAAGTAGCCCAAAGCTACACATAGTAACATAAGTAGCACGAAGCTACAAATAAAATGGAGTCGCTCCCCAAGGACTACAGGAATATCACGGTAGCATCACAAATCAACTATCCCGTGATATCCGGTATCTATAATCAGATACTCTGACCTCATGTGTTCCATTCACACGGGTGTGAACAACACCATGCAAACTAGTATGAGTCTCACCGACTCTTATCGGATATCTAACTAGTGCCTTAACCCTTTTATAAGAAATTCGTATACATCATCCGATTATGTTACATAAGCTCATCATACATAAAATAATATTTAATTTGACTAGGAACCTCTAAGTCATAAATCATGCTCCCCCCAACAAGGATATCTCCCATGACAACATATATCATCACCTAACACATCACAAGCAGGTCAATTGTAAAATCAGACATCCTCAATATTCACAAAGTCAACCTAATGACGAAAACCTGCAATCCCAAATCATTATTGGTACTATGGGGAAGCCGCCAACATGATTTTGGTATTGTCGATTACTTGCCAACTAGTTGGTTTTGGTCGCCCTACAACCATTGTTGCATATTATGCTACTTAGCCATTTCCGACGATAGATTGCTTCTTTCTCCCACCTGAGGTGTAGGTAGGAGTATCTGGTACCACAAAACGAATCCTCTCCTTTCCCTCTAGCTGCTGCCACATGCAATACACAACCCTCCGAGGCTCTGAAAATTCACCTGAACACATACACACGTAGCAAACGATGTTGATAACCCTAATACAAAAACATAACTTGAAACCAATAGATAACAGTAGATAAAACCTCAATACCGACACCTACAACATGTCGGTATGATGATAGCATAGGCTTACCTTAGCCCTAGCAACAAAAGAGATATAGCGATGGGAAGAAGACGTCGCCACAAGCTTAATGATGTAGTCGGTTTCACGATACGATAACTGGTATGATCACACCGAGGTCCAGAACCTCTCACTACGTTCTCTCTCTCACTTTCTGGACCTTCAGCTCTGTAATTTTCGTAACTTTCACGAGCTTCCTCTTTTATTTTTGCATGTTCTGCTGTCCACTCTATAGCGTGGGACTGCTCCACGCTCTATAGCTCTAGCGTAATAGTATGGACCTTTTCCACGCTCAAGCGTGGATCCTGATCAACATCTTCGCTCTGAATTTTTAGATGCCACACGTCTTCCTCCACGTTCCACTTCTTGACACGTATTGCCACATCACAGAACTCCACAAATGCTTTAACTTCTAGGTGTCCACGTTCTAGCGTGCCCACGCTAGAACATGGAGACATTGTAGGCTGTAGCATGCTGCTCAGATCTGCAAGCCCTTACTTGCACGCTCTTCCTATTTGAAACCAAATGATCCCGTTCCACTTAAACATACTATTAAACACTAAAAAATAGATAGTAAGCATATACCTCAAGATTATAACACAAGGATCTTATAATGTGTATTGGGATGTGTCACATCCATACCTGGGTTATGTTATAATGCAAAATGGTAGAGTAGTGGCTTATGCCTCTATAAAGTTAAGGGTATATGAGAGGAATTACCCAGCCCATGACTTATAGTTGGCTGCATTTGCATTGATGATATGGAGACACCATTTTTATGGTGCTCAGTTCACAATGTTCAGCGACCACAGGAGCTTGAAGTACCTGTTTTATTAGAAAGACTTGAACATGAATCAAAGGAGATGGGTGGAATTCATAAAGGACTATGAATTTGGTCTTCATTATCATCCAGGAAAAGAAAACGTTGTGGCAGACATTTAAGTCAGAAATCCTAGCAAGTGTCTACTATGATAGTCAAGGAATTGGAACTGATTGAGAAGTTCAGAGATCTGAATCGGGGACTCCTAGACTTAATATGGAAGAAGCAAGTTGAAGACATATACCTCCAAAAGGTGAACCAGATGATAGGGGAAGGAAGTACTCTAGATTTTAAGCGAGGTACTGACAGAATCATAAGTTTCAAGGAAAATGTGTCTTGAGGATTGTGAAGTTAGGAATTTGATATTGGAAGAGATGCATAAAAGCAAACTCTGCTTTTATCCAGGAGCCACAAAGATGTACCAAGACATGGAGGAAAAGGAATGTTTAGTGACCTGAAATGGAGAAGGAAGTAACATCATTTGGGATGCAATGAAAGAAGATTCCACATGGGAGAGGGAGGCAAACATGCAACAACAATATCATCATTTTTTCGCCTAAGCTACTTCATATAAATTTCGAGGACACAATTTATTTTAAGGAGGGTAGTAATGTAATGCCCCGATTTCTCGATTTTAAGCATGTTTGAAGGCTTAATAATGTTCCTTTGGTGCTGATGATCTTGTGTTTCAAATTTGAGGTCAATCGAACTTGGAACGAGCTCAGAATACACCAAATCGCACGAAAAATAGGTATCTACATCAGATCAAAGTTTGAGTATGGAGAAGACCAACATTTTAGTGTTGGCATGCTAAAATACGAGTCATATGGACTTCCAAGCGTGACAAGGTCCCAAACACGTGTGGGACACGTGGCACTGAAGGAACGACTTGTGGCGAAGACGTGCTCTAGCGTGGGGCACTGGTACACTCAAGCTGCTCAATGTCGAAGGCCAAAATTAGTTTCACGTAAACCTTTACTTTGGACATTCATCCTTTCATGTTAAGCTGGAGAATAGAGAGGGAGGGTCTAAGAGTTCTTGAGAGAGAAAGTAGTGCATGTGAAGCATTCGTCCGTCCAATAGCAATTCCGACTTTGTATCTTCGATCAGAGCAACGAACATGTCATATATCTACCGTCGATTCGTTGATAAACCGAGGTAATGCTCGAATCCCTAACTCGTCTACACTTCAACATTATCATTTTCGTTGTTTCCTTATCCTTGCATGAATTCAGCTTTGTTTATGGATTTATTGCAAGATTAGGGTTCTTCACAATGTTTGGATATTGACTATATGTTAGGGTAAATTTTGGAGTATCGGGGAGCTCCCAAGGATGCTTCGCAGCTGTTGTGTGGTGTCGAAGGGCGTAGTTTTTGAGATGCAGAACAAGTGTAAGCGACTATAAAAGGTAGGGGAAAGAACCACTGTCGTCGGGGAGGCAAGAGTATTTTAGAATATAATGATATGCGTAGGATATCCTTAACTAGTTGAATAACCAGCAACACCTGAAACCGCATTTGTGGCTACAGTGGATTAGTACCGATGAGGGTTTAGGCATTGTGGGATTATCAACAGTAAGTTGATTGTTATTGATCGAGGTTTACTGCTTTGTATAAGTATGCTAGTCGCCATGGTATGTTTGATGGTATGTTCAATGTGTTATTTGCTGGCATGCTTGGTGCTTCAGTATATGAGTTATGAGATTATATGATGGTATGTTTTAGATGATAATATGCTCTGTATGTAAATCGTGTGTTTACATACGATTAATGATATGAGTATGATATGGTATGAGGTTGCTGATACGTATTGTTATAGTATGTTGAGCCTGCTTGTATGATTTGAAATAAGTAATCATTGTTGTTGATTGGGTGATGTATGTTATGAGTCAGATTGATAGTATGTGCGATAGTACCTCATCGGAGGAATTAACTAATGTGTGATGTGCTGAGTGATGGAACCTTAGGATATGAGGTTGAGGTACTATGCCATAAGTTAGCGTTATGGTGAGTCGGTGAGATTCACGTTGTATTGTCGTTGTATTTCACCACCGCGTGGATTGGAGTGGAGGATCATCCTAAAATGTTGGGGATGGATCGAGATGTGTCGTGATGGATCGAGCATCCTGATCTGCCAGGGATGTGTCGTGATGGGTATCCTGATCTGCAGGGGATATGTCATGATAGCGGACAATCATCTTAAAATGCTAGGGATGGATCGAGATAGTGAACGAGCATCTCTGTCGGGGATGTGTCGTGATGAGTATCCTGATCTTCTTGGGATACACTGTAGTAGTGGAAAAGCATCATAATTTGTTGGGGATGTGTGGCACAGTGGTGGATGATACATCTTGACTTGCCGAGGACATGTTGTGGTGACTGAGTCTTCAAGTACATTTAGTTGTATGAGTGACAGTGAGTCTGATTAGCATGAGAGCTTCGGGGATGATTGTGCGTGCTATGTATGTTTGTGTGTTGTCATTGTATTTTATTCTATTTCTTCTTTCCAATTTTCGATGACTAGTGTAGATTCTTATCCCCTATTTCTCTATGTTGTACTTACTGTTGTAGACAAAGCACGTTGAAAAGACCCGTGTTGGTCTGTGGGGACAGTCGTCAATCCATAGAGCAGTCAGGGATGTTACAAATGGTATCTGAGCGGCACCTCTACCAGTATGGTGTAGTTTGGGGATGAACCAAGCGGAAGCTGGTAGGCATGTGACACTCGGGGCTGACAAGGGCGGGGAATGGTCGTCGGTACAAGATGGCACGGACAAGGAGTGGCTCTGGGCATGCTTCTAGGTAGAGAGGCACATGAATGAACCGGTTACGCAACGGAATAAAAGGGATCCTGAGACTGTGTAGGTATGGGACTATATAGTTCATGATGGCTTATGTGAATTGATTAGTACTACCTATACTAACAGGATGGATCTTTTTTTTCGGGAGGCCATCACTTAAGAACTCCACAGTTAAGCGTGCTTGACTTGGAGCAATTACGGGATGGGTAACCTCCTGGGAAGTTTTCCTAGTAAGCGTGCGAGTGAGGACAAATCACTCTAAAAAGACCTGTGTTGGTCTGTGGGGACAGTCGTCAATCCATAGATCAGCCAGGGATGTTATTCTCTCTTTGAAATACTTGTCTCAGACAATTTCTAAAAACCATCAAATGAGTTTATCGTCTGATGGCCTTTTCAGCACATGTTTCCTGTTTGTTTAAAAAAAATGGTTTTCTCAAAAAACTTTGTAAACATAATTCAACCGCATTCTCATTTTTACCTTTGATCATTCCAACATCCTTCTAACCTATCTGGTTAATACAACTCAAGACGCTAATTAGTTCTTTGGAATTAAAACACTAAAATTGAGAAGGTTTGTTATTCATATAGGAATATTATCAAGTAGATTGATGATGAGTCTATAGACTTATTTTAGTTTATTCTTATGGATATACCCAAAAAAATTTCTCTTCTTTAAGTAATTATTTAACAAAGTTATTAAGAGGATATATAATTTATTGCATAAATACATATATTTGTTAATGGATGATGACTCGATGAGTTAGACAATCATGTTTAAATTCATGGACGTAAATTTATGTATACTAATGTATTTTCTAAGGTATAACGTCCCATTTTTTACATATATGTTATATTATTTATGCGGAGTGATTAATTTATCTGGATGTTTTATTTATTTATTTTTAGGTTGTTTAATTGGATTAATTCTATTACTCATTTAAAATTATTTTATTTGGTGCGTTAGCACTGCCTTATTACAGTGTATGCACATTTACTCGACAATAATATTACGTTATTGTCACTAATATTGTTTGTTTAGAAAAATATTTTAAATAATATGATTTAAAGAAAATTATTTTCCTATTTGACTCTATTTAATTTTAGATTTGAAAATATGTCGGTTTAAAATTAATCGGAGATTAAATTTTGGACTGTTAATTTTCTTAGTTGATTAGTTCAACTATCAATTTTAACTCTAATTTAAAATTTGAAAGTATATAATTGTCAACCATTATTTTTAGATCCAAAAGTCAAAAACATGTTTATTTTTAGGCTTAATATTTACCACTCATTTTCTACCTACTATTACTAATAAAAAAATTTCCCTCCTTTTATCTCCCTCTCTCACGAGACAGCCCCCTCACTCGTCTTCTTTCTTTTTTTCCCCTCTATTCTTCTTCTTTCCCACTTCATCCTCTTCCTCCTTCCTTCTCTTCCAGCCGGCGCCGCCCCTCCACCTGCAACCACCGTGAGTCACCACCGCAGGGATGTTGTTCGGCCGCTGCCTCCGTCGCGGTAAGGATTCCCGCCGCCAGTCATGGTGGTTTTCCACCTCTATGTGTTGTTGAACCTTCTTTCCTTCTTCCCTTAAGCTTGAATTTTGTTTCTGTTTGGATCTTTGGTGCTGTCCAGAAACATGTCGCCGCCCTCCGCCCCTACCCGTGGTGCCGCCGCCATCACCACTCTCTAGTCGTCGTCACAGTGCTTCTTCCTCATCTTAGGTGAGTGAATTTCATCTTCTCTTGTTCAGAATTCAAAAATCCCCAATTTCTTCAAAACCCTAACCCTAAGTTCTAAATTAAACCTAAATCCTCAAATTGTTGGTATGGTTATTAAATTGGGTATGTCAATTTCAAATTCCCAATGTCAATTTCATGTTTTTATGACCAGAACAATGTTCCCTCAAATTGAGATTATGAACCCTAAAGTCCCAATTTTATTTTAATTGAAATTGATTATGTTCTTGTAAAATTATCTATGTATCTATGAAATTGGGACTGTTAATTGATGTTCTAACAAATCAATTTCACATTTCTATGAGCAAATCTCATTTTCCCCAATTTCACTAAAATTCCAAATTTTCATCTTAACTTCAACTATGAAATTGTTTCTATTTTAATGCAATTGGAGTTATAAATTGATGGTTCCCTAAGCTAATTTCATTTTGGTGATCAAATATGTATTTCCCAAAGTTATGTTAATGAATCCAATAACAAAAATCAAGTTCTTTGAAAAATGATTATATTTTTGTTAAATTAAATATATGGTTTCTTTTGATAGTATGTTTTGAGGATGAAAATTGAATTGGTGAAATTGTCTGTTTGTTATCATGCTTGATTTGTGTCTCTGGGATGTTGAACACGGCTATGCTTGCTTTGTGGAGTAGAGTTTGCACTCTTGGAACAAAGGTAAGGGAGTATTAAGACGAGGATCTTCCTCTTGTCTTCAAAGGTAAGGGAGGTTTCCTGAGGGATTTCCGGTAACTGCATGCTATCTGTGTGTCATACGTGAGTTTATCTGTTGTGCTGTGTAGTGTTAAATTAAGTTGTTATATGACTGTTTATGTGGTTGTAATGTTTTCTGTGAAAGCATGATTTTATTTGTGACGTATGAGTATCTGTTATGAATGGATTATCTGTTTGGTTGATCGATTGATGGCAAGTCTGACAGTGGTCAGTTCCCAATTAAATCAAAGATAAAAGCTTTAAAAAGCTTGAGGAGAAATTTAATAGATTTGATTTATGGAAGTGGAAGAAATATATTGATAATATTTATATTTGATGATGTTTCGGGGAAATTAGTGATTAATGAGAAATAGCGAGGATGACAACTTGAAAATCTTTCAGTTACGTTATCGTTTTCAAAATAAATTCAAAAATAGGATGAAAAGTTACTACAAGAAATTAAGTGTCAAGAATACTTCAACATTGATGGTAAATAATATTTTGTAAAAGAGAAAATCATTTGATTTATAAATGGCTTTATTTCCAATGGAAAATAATTTAGAAAAGTACTTTATGGTGAAAACTATGAGGAACAATTTTATTATTTCGGATAGAAATGGGTTGGAAATGATTTTACGAGGATTTGACGTTGTTACGGAAAAAGAAGTTTCGAAAAGAAAACGGATTTGAGAAAAATGGATTTCTCTATGATTTGACGATTTTATAAATGAATTTCAAATGGAAAGGATTTTCTGTAAACGAGTTTTACACAACGTTGTTATTTTCGATAACTTGGATAAGTTGTGGAGGTTTTGATTTGGATTTGTGTTTCACAGAACGAAAATAATTTCAAAGTTGAAAAGCGGACCTAGTGGGCGAGACATCGGGGTTCTAGTGTTCTATGGTGTGGACAGTGTGTCCTAAAGGTGAAGTTATGGACTATATGTCCTGTAAAAGTTATATTGACTTTTGTTCACTAAAATCTACGAATCTAAGACTGGTACATCGGTCTAGATTTCGTGATTTGCACATTTGGGCTTGGAGTCCTTTTTATTGAAATTGATGATAAACTTCAATGTTTGAAAATTGAGATGGTCGTGAGCTTTTGAGCTTCGACAAGGAAAGAATGAACACGAAGAAAAGTAACGAAAACAAAATGTTTTACATGCATCATTCGGCAGATGTGCCTAAAGGTTTTATGTATAGTACCTTGTATTCAATTTATGGTGTACGTTTCGTCTTTGGGTGGAATAGAAGGTGGGTCTAGGAAAGACCGGGCTACTTACTACTATTTCTGGAGCTCGGATATTAGTGATATTTTATAGGCCGAGTTATGTTACGACTATCATTGGAGTTCATGTAAACCACGTTACGATGATGGTTGGAGCTGGTGTCCTACCGAGTTACTTACTTAAATACCTGGAACTCGGAACCTTGACGGGCCAAATAATTGATGTTATTTAATGGAAGTTGGGATCTCCAAAGATTAAGTACAAAATTTTAGACGGTGAACATTGAAGTGTCATGCATTATTTTTAATGACGATGACTGTCGGGTATGAAACCCATTGATAAACTACTTGTTGATTTCTGAATATTTATGTTGTTATAACTATATATGTTATATGATGTTTTTGGTGTCGCTCATGTAGTTATCGTGTTTAAATCCATATATTGGTATCTCACCTTTGCATGTATATGTTTTTCTAGTTTGGTTGTTGTACCTTGGTACATGAGTACAGGGGTTGCAGAGGAGTTCTTAGCTTCACTTGAGGATATTAATTCCGATCCTTGGAGAAGCTAGTGATAATGGTGAGAATTATAAAGGTCTTTCCAGTAAATGTCTCGTAGAGTGACCAGCTTAGGATTCTTCTTTGGATTGTGTATACTTTTGAGAAAAGTTGATATAGGTGATTTTGAAAAACCTTATATGGTATGGAATTTCTGTAATGACAACAATTTCGGGAAAAAAACTTATATTTTATCATGGTTTGATTTATGAATCAATTTATTTTATGTATGTTGTTGAGAAAAATATGGTTTCACTATTGTGATGTATGTATGACTTTTTTGAAGTATATCGAAAGAAAAATTTTTATACCTATGTTTTTCTGACTTAAAGTAAATAAATTTCCGAAAGTAACCAGCATAATTTATTTTTTATTTATTTCCGCACGTGTTTACAAAGTAATGCCCAAGGAGCAAAGACTTAAATAGTTAGGCAATCATGTCCAAGTTAATGAAATTTTTTTTTCTATAAATTCACATATAGATTTTTTCCCTAATGGATGTATTTTCTAGGGAGAAAAGACTTAGATAGTTAGGCAATCATGTCCAGTTTAATATAGAGATTTTTTTTGTTTGTAAATTCACATATACACGTTTTCCCTAAATGCTTTAAATGTCCATACTTTTAGTAGATTTGTATATTAAAATTTAATAATTTAAAGGATTAAAAGGATTTGTTAAAAAATATATATTATATTTTGTGTAAATACATGTATTTATTAATGGCTAGTGACTCAAAAAGGTTAAATTTATACATATTAATTTATGTAAATTAATGCATTTATGAATTAATGTATTTTTTTAAGGGATATTCAAATGGTTAGTAAATCATGTCTAAGTTAATACATAAAAAAAGTTGCATGCATTCATGTATTTATTAACACTAGATTGTGACCCGCACCGGTTGTTGTAATTTTTTAGAAATTTAGAATGAAATTGGCAATAAGTTGACAATAAATGAAATTATAATAAAAAATAATATTTGTGTGAAACAGTAAAAGATAATAGAAGACTTATTTGTCACTTTAAATGAAACAGTAGTAGATAACCTTTTTATCAAAATTTGTACAGATTTAAGAGCATATAACTACGTTTATTGTTATTCCAAATACACATTAATGTAAATGAGAAAATAGATAACACATCCAAACTAATACTTAGAACATATTCAATTGAAAAAAATAAAGCATCGTACCTGCAACTATTAATTAGAAAACCGGTTGATTTAAATCAGGAAACATAGCTTTCCATCTCAAAAACAAGAGTAAATAGCCAATTTGGTCCCTGAAACTGTGAGATCGTGTCAATTTGGTCCCTCAAATTAACGAAATTGCAAAAAGGTCCATGAAACTGTCAAACGTTGATCAAGTTGGTCCCTCCGTTAGGCAGGGTTACTTGACGCCGTTAATGGCGCTGACGTGGCACGTTAAGTGCCCATGTGGCATGACAGCTGTACCACAGTTTCAGGGACCAATCTGACACTAAATTTCAGGGACCAAATTGACACTCAAAGGGACTAAAAACCTATCTTCTTCTTCCTTCGGCTGTCTTCCCTATCTGCAAAATTTCTTTTATCTGCATCAAGAGATGCCTCACCATAAATTGCCCATACCGAAAAGGATTTGACGAAATTAATTCATCAATCAAGCTTCACAAATCTTTTGCCCCTTTTCTCAATTCCAGCTTTTTAAATATTTGACTGATTGATGTTTTAACATGGTATTGCTACCTCTGCTTTCCGATGACTGAAGGAATTTTTTTCACAGGGGAACCAAACTATAACAAAGTTGTTCTCTTTTGCTTAATTCTCTTGTTATTACCAATCCAATCCGAAGGGGAGAGACTACTTAGAGAGCCAAAGAATAAAGCGGTGTGGGTGTAGCTGTGGTGGTCAGAGATGACGACGCGGCTTGATGGCGTTTGGCTTGGACCACGGTGGATCGGCGGAGGAGAAGATCGAATATCGGAATGCTGCGTGCCTTTGCTCGATTCTTTGTGTGAAAGAAAGAGGCTGCTTCATCATGGAAGGGTGGTATGCCAAGTATTCAAGGCTGCCAAATCTATCAATGAAAATGTGTTGCTTGAGATGCCTGTGCCCACAATTATTAAGGATGCACTTGAAAAGAAGATGAAGTTAGGGAAGAAGAAGAAGAAGATGAAGTTAGGGACGCATCCTCTTCCTCAAACCCCTACTTCTCAACCTCCCACCACCCCATTCAGCAAAACCTCCCCCTTCCCTCTCCAAACCCACATTCCCCACTTCATCACCTCCACCACCACTTTTTCCACTACCCATTTTTCCTTTCACCCCACTCATCAAATTCAACTTCCTAACCCCACCCATTTTCCTCCTCAACACAAACTCACCCAAAGTCTCATCCCCATCCATCTCCATCAAGCTGCCACCTTTGGAACCCAATTGCTCATTTGATTTAGACCCATTATTGTCAACAACTTCCACAGCTTTGAAACTCTTGTTACAGCTAGGACACACCAGATTATGACCCACATACCTTCTCTCAAACTGGTGCAAGAGCCTGCAAGTGGAACACGCTGTCCAGAAAGTACTCTCATCCTTCTCCTTCTCTTGCTCCTCCTGAATCCTCATCCGCAGAGAGACAGCTGAAGGAAGAAGACAGCCGAAGGAAGAAGAAGATAGGTTTTTAGTCCCTTTGAGTGTCAATTTGGTCCCTGAAATTTAGTGTCAGATTGGTCCCTGAAACTGTGGTACAGTTGTCATGCCACATGGGCACTTAACGTGCCACGTCAGCGCCATTAACGGCGTCAAGTAACCCTGCCTAACGGAGGGACCAACTTGATCAACGTTTGACAGTTTCAGGGACCTTTTTGCAATTTCGTTAATTTGAGGGACCAAATTGACACGATCTCACAGTTTCAGGGACCAAATTGGCTATTTACTCCAAAAACAATTATTCATGTTGCTATCCTTAACTAAAACGGAGAAGAGATGCATAAAATAGTTTGAAATCCAGTAAGTGCAGATAACAGCACACTTAAAGGAAAATAGAACTCAAATCTAAATACAGTTGAATCGCTAAGTTCAAAATCTTACAATGAGTAGAGGAAGTGAATAATTTAAAAGGATAATGGTCAAATCTGTTGGGCATAGAAATTATTAGGGTAGGAAGTGTTTTTTACATCAGACAAAATTGATTTTTGACGTCTGAAAAATCCTAATGTTATTAGAAAAATCGCTAAAAGTGTAACTTTTTACGTCAATTTACTTTTAATGTCAGTTGATTACAAAACAGATGTTAAAAATACACTTTTAACGTCAGTTGTTTCATTCAATTGACATTAAAAGCTAGTTTTAAAAAAAAATTGGCGTTAACGTCAGTTGTACTAAACAACTGACGTTAACGTCGGTTGTACTAAACAACTTACGTTAACGTCGGTTGTACTAAACAACTGACGTTAAAGACTATTTTTTTTAAATTTTGTTACAATATATCCCTTCCCCCAGCTATCTCTGCATTCAATAAACAGTCTAGTCCAGTAAACAGTCTAATAACAGTTCAATATTTCACTTAAATTTCATTAATAAAATATATATATATATATATATATATATATATATATATATACAAATTAAGGAACAAATGGGAGGATAAAAAACATACTAATTACTACACACCTACATATAAGTTTCTATACTAATTACTAACTACACATCTATATACTCTTGAGGTATACCTGCGGGCAATCCTTTCTCTTTAGCATAGTTGAAGAAAAATTCTACAAATCGTGTCCTCAAGTCTTTGAACTCTTTTTTGTTTAGAGGAGATTGGTAGCTGTTAAAAACCTGCACACGTTCAAATAAATGATGGTAACATTAATTAACGCAATGAAAATGAAAACTATAATATATAATTAAATAAGTTGTTTAATTAAGTATTATTACCCTCTTCCATCCTTCCATAATAGATGCAGAGACTATGTTCAGCATATGTTGCATCACATAATATCCACACGATCAATCGTCTAGTTGATATCGAGACTACGAAAGAAATGAAATTTAATGTTAGTTTAACAAACATATATATTTGGAATTAGTAATTAGTAATTCTAATATTATATACTATTTAAACTACCAACCTTGAGGATAATTCAATTAGGAATTCCTTTAGACTTAGGAGTCCTACTTCTCCCGTTGGCACAGCTCAAGCAACAAGTCTTGAGCACACTATCATAAACAGAATATTCATGTCAATTAACCAATTCACCATGTTTGTTAAATAAAAACAAATGTTAAATCTTAAATTAAATAGAAGATTAATTACTCACCTATTGATAGGTTCCACCACCTCCCGTGGCAGGTCCCCGTGGAGAGAGCATAGGAAGATGACAGTATGCCTGACAGGATGAATTACGAGCAACTGCCAATGGTTGTTCATTATGTACGGTTCCAGATATAGCTCCTTGCGATCACCTCTCAGTAATCCCGTTAAGTACGATGTGACTTCTTTTTTATTGTCAAAGAATTCAGGCTGAAGGGAGTAGGGTTCTAAGAAGCCGAATTGGTTGTCACTCCTCTCGAGTTGAAGTCGATGGAGATGCCTACGATATGAATACAGTAAATCATAAAATTCAAAATAAAATATATAAATTGAATTAATTATAAAATTATAAAGCATATTGACGTCGACCAAAGACTAGCAACCGCGATGGATAGTTGCTGGCCATCATTGTAAAAATACCCAATATTGTCACCACTGAATATAAATCCAAAATCATTCTCATGAAATGGGCGTGTCAGCCAACCATCATGCTCCAACTCCCATTGAAAAAGCACGGCGCCAAAATCCTCGCCAATCGAGAACAACCGAGTCATGAGGGAAACCTTACCCGCCTTTGAAGTGCCTGCTTGAAATCTGGGTTGGATAAGAAGCGGTTCATCAGCTGGTCTGTAATGACAGGGTCGGAAAAGTGCTTTTGTGTAATGGTTTCTGTAAGTGCAGCCTCATCGACGACCCGTCTTCATGAAGTAGACTTGCCATAATATTCTTTGATGCCCACCGTCTCTGGAACACCGATCACCCGACCAGGATGGTCATCCTTGCCTAGAGAAATGTGTAATATGTCCCAGCGTCGATAAGGGACGGATAAGCCCTGGGAGCATTTTTCCTTAAGCTCCATCTACAATGAAGAATTGAAAAAACGTGTAAGAGAAATGTGTTCCTTAAAAATATCAACCATAAACAAATATCAACTATAAATGCTTATAGGTAGTTACTTACAATCTTATCTGTCACATTGCGAGTGCCTTCAGTTTTAAAAGAGCCTTTCTTTCTCATTCGGTCGGCCAACCAAACATCCTCGCGCGGGATAGGAGACGGAGGATCAAGAGGTGTGCCCTCAGGCACCTCTCCAGCTGCTATCCTCACAGCCAGCTCCTCCTGCTTCACCCTAAGCTTCTCCGCCATCATCTCGTCAATCCTAGTGGCGTACCCACCTTGAGACAAGGTGTGGGTGTGGACGTTCTTAGCTTGATTCTGCTTACCCATCTTCGCCTTAGCCTGTTTAAACAAAAACACATAATTAATAGACTTAAATACATTTAATTTCTTTACTTAAATGATCTCTAAGAAACATAAATAAATTAACTTCATCAACTAACCTGAAATGTGTTCCCATGTTGAATGCTAACAAATTTATCCCACATCTCCGTATCAATCTAAGGGTAATCCAAGAACTTATTATCAAGCTTCTTCTTCCCAGATACATAGTGCCTAGTAATATCATGCTTGAACTCACTCCAGCGTCTTGCCCCTAATGAGAGCCATTTCGCCCGATGATGCTCGTCATTCGACACGATCCAAGCTATCTACACATTAAATACATAACAAACAGGATGAATTAGAACTCAAATAATTATTTAATAATGTACATCAAAAGAATGTAAAAGTAAAATACCGTGATAGCCTCCCAAATCTGATCCTTAACGTTCTGTGGAACGTCGTTCCAATGGTTGTATAGGATGCTAACGTGCTGCTTGGTTTGTAGAATCACCCACGATTTAAATTCTCTAGCACAGGGACCATGGGGCTTTAGTTTAGCATCAAAGGACACCTCAAGAGGCTGACCACTTTGCCTAGCCTTCTCTAACTTCTTCAATGACGTGGCTCCTCTACCCCGTTTCCTCCGAGACTCTGATGTCTGTTTGGACAAAAAAATGTTAAATTAGAGGGTTATGTATAAAAAGGATAAAAAAAGAATATATAAAGAATTTAAACTTACATTATAAATAAAGAAAAAAGATAGTATATAACATAAACTTACAGTATCATCAGGCATAGTCCCCATAGTGTCCTGCGTAGGCCCCATAGTGTCCTGCATAGGTCCCATAGTGTCCTCCCGTGAATGCGGGTCCAAGTGATTCATCTGTATGCCTGTTCAGAAACAGTAAATATTAAAATATGTTTTTTTAACATGGATAACTAAAGATGAAGATAAATAGATAAATACATTTCCTCGTATTCAAACACCTGACACAAGGACAATAGAACATTCCATTACTATTAGGCATTCCATAAAAAATGAGGCTCTTATCCCTCTCTATAGTGAACTTTTTGCATATATTCTCGGACTATCAACCGAGTTTTGAAATTTTTTAACAATAGATTAGTCTCTTTAGCAGCAATATGCCATATATTCTCGGACTATCCACCGCCTGTATGCGCATCGATGAAGTCACGCTATGCCATTTCACATCACTCAGAGTGGCCGCAGTACCGTTCACCCTTTCAGGTTCATTTGGCGGAGAACTCCCGCTGAATTCGGAACCCGTTTTGGGTGGTGCGTATAGTTCCGACGGCCACACACGGTAGTAACCCTTTGGGAATCGACTTCCATTATGCCTACGCTTTAGGGGTTTTTTTTTTGCCCTCCGACGGCGTCTCCGTGCGTCTTTATTGCAAACGGTGGTAACCCTTTGGAAGGAGTTTAGTGCGTGTTGTATTGTATATGTTGGGCATGAGACACAATTTGGTGAGCGTAAGAAATAATAAGAAATTGCAAGAGATAGAGCCATGTAGGTTTCACAGCATACGTGGAAAAAATGGGCATACGTGGGATTAGAAAAGCTTATGTGTCTTAATATTATGTTTAGGGTGAATTTTAATAAATTATAAATAGAAGTCGATTTTTAAAGGTAATCGTAACTTAAATATACTGGCGGAAAGACGGGCACTTACGTGCCTGTATGGCCGCATTCCTAATTCTTTTACGTGTCTTTTATCCATGTTCTTGGCACATAATGTTTTATTTCACTTGTCTAAATCGAATATTTTAATCGGTAATTTTTGCGACTTTATATCATGATTGATTAATGTAAAAAAAACGTATTTTGTTGTTGTTGTGCAATATACATTTTCTTGGCTAATACCATCAATTTTTTTAATTAAAAAACTTGAAATTCAATATCAAAATATTTGTCATGTTAGCATATTTCAAGTAAGAACAAAATATCTATATTCTTAAGGTTATGATATGTTACTTGTTTAACTCTTATATTAGTTATGATTAAGATATTGAATATGTTATATTTGTATATGACATTGTGTTGGTTAATTTGTAATTTTATAATTATCAAGTATTTTATTGATAATGAGATATACAAAGAATTGAGAAGAATCATGGTAAGGTAAACAACTATACGAAGTTGTCGGTGTTTTATTTATCACATGTTTAATACAAAAGTTTCTATTGACATACCTGCCTGGCCGCATTTCTATTTCATTTACTCGTGTGTACGTTATTGTTGGTATAAAATATATTTTTGCCATTTGTATAAGATATGTATGTTTGTTCGGTAATTTTTGTGATTTTATACTGTGATTGGTTAATATAAACACACACGCACGCGCACGCGCGCGCGCGCGCGCGCACACACACACACACACACACACACACACACACACACACACATATATATATATATATATCACATTAATGGCAGAGAAACTAAGATGTCAAATTTGATCCATCATACCAGCACCTCCAAAAGTGCAATAGCATTTGCAACCTTCTAGAATAAGTTAAAAGACCCAAAATAAAATTAAATAAAAAAATCCAAAACAAATTTTATATTCCAATTATTACTGCAGGCCCTTCAAAATTTGTAATAAGGGGAATTCTGAGACTGTCTACCCATACTCTTTGATGTATAATGGAAAATAATAGCTATAGTAGTAGTATTAAATATGTTTAGGTTCCTACTTGGAAGATGAAATGCAGTAATTGTGTCCAATTTACTGCAGGCCCTTCCACTGCTCATAGACCTGGAGAATTAAATAGGCTGCTAACAACCTGCCCGAAGCCAAAAATATACTTTGTTTGTTAAATATAATTTAAATAATCAAAATGCATTAGAATATGAACATGACATTCATTGGAAAATATAACTCCCTCAACTTATTAATCTTCTTAAGTCTGCCCATTTCATCTCCTCTTCCTCATCTACTTCCCTGCTACTCCTCTGATATGCATCATCACCCTTTCCACCCATTGCCAAACTCAAGTTTGCTGGGGCAAAATTTTCTTTTTGGGTGTTGAAAAGACATTTCATCCACTGCTCATAGACCTGAAGAATCAAATAGGCTGCCAACAACCTGAACGAAGCCATAAATATACTTTGTATGTTAATATCATTTAAATATTCAAGGGAAATGCTAACCAGTGCCCTTAGGGCATTGGTTAAGGAAATAGAAACAGAAACTTTGTCTTGAAAAGTGGTGTATTTAATACTTAGAAAATTTAAAAGCTACACTTTTCAATATGATTTTTCTATCTTTGGAATCCTTAACTAATGCCCTTAGGGCACTGGTTAGCAAGACCCAAGATTCAAAATGCATTAGAATAAGAACATGACATTCATTGGAAAATATAACTCCTCTTCAACTCATTAATCTTCTTAAGTCTAACTTTATAACCGAACAATACTTCCAAAAACTTAAACATAAATAATGAATCTTGAAAGATAATTTAGGAGCCTAGAACAGATATATAATGGCTATTAGTTGAAACTTAAACATAGTTCATTTGCGGCTATCAGGAAGAAAAAACTTATACATGTGTCAAGCCGCAAATGCATGGTTCCCTAAGTGTTTGTTCAACAATATTGAAGTTATGTTTGTTGTCTTCATAAGCATGTTCCACTCTTGTAGTCTATTGGTTCATTCAATGTAAATTATAAGAAAGGCCACACACAATAAAGTAATAATTCAACCATGAAAATCATGGCAATGAAGTTGCCTCATAGACACCAAATTGTGACAAGAAGATAAAGATTACAAATGTCCGTTGGAGAGTAGCAAATGTGAGTTCAATAGATGGGTTCCTCGACAAAAAATATCCAGATGGGGAGAAAGTTCTGCAATAGATATATGTAAAAAAGTTAATTGATTACGGTGGATAATAGAAGAGGTAATTATATGATGGATACTTTCCTTAGCAAACCAAATACATTATATCGATGGATATGTTGAAAACTTTGAAACGATGAAAGCTCATTCCTTTTTTAATAAAATTAAATATTTGAAAGCTCATTAGATATACATACTTGTATGTAGGTCAAACATAACTGAGCTTGGCTCAAGGGTTTAGCATATCCTTGGTTAATTTATTTTCAAATTTGGTCTGTTTTTTCTTCCCAACACAGTGGCTGCTCCTTCCTCTTGTGTTTCCGGAAGGGGTGCTCAAGCATTTTCTACCTTTGCAATGAAACAGAGCTGCCTTTGAAAAAATAGGAATCTAAATTTATCCAAGAATGGTGTTAACTGATAGAGATTTTGAATAAAAGAATTGTTTGAGTTCAAGATAAGGTTATGTAAACATTCATTAATAAACTAGTTACTATTCTACTGAGTTTAGTCTGGTCAATATAAATGTGATTTAATTCATTTGCTCGATTTAAAGATTTCCAAGCTTTTGCCCTGAGCCTAGTGAGTATAATCTGGAAGGAAAAATAAATCCTTAAAAATAAGCATCACCAAGTGAAATCTCTTTACCTATTAATATAGATAAAATCAGGAGTACTAATCTCTTAACCATAGGTAACAAATGGTTCACTCTCTGCAGCTTTGCCATTATTCTCTCAGTAGGCTTCACAAAGAAAGTACCGAATATGTTTTGCAACCCCAAGCTATATAAGACCTTTCTGGTGTTCAGATGCATGTATTTTATCCTAAAAGAATGGAAAGAGAGATGTTATAACTTTTCACATAGCCAAAAACAAATAATCATTGATAAAATAAACAAAGAGAACTACCCCTATATGAGAAATGAAAATGTAGGAATGAAAAATGAAATTGTAGTCCCATTATTGATGAAAACAGTGGAAGGCGGAACTCCCTAAAATGCCGTAAAGCCATCCAAACATCAACATATCAATATATTAAGACATAATGGTTAAGGATTGATCTCATACAACATGTATACAATAAAATAAAGAATCAAATCACATATTGAATATAAAAAAACACCTAGACCCACTGCAAGCTTAAGTTCTTATGAGTAAAGGTATTCACTTGTCATTTTCATCATCACAAAACAGCACAGTCATGAGTGGTTTAAGCATTTAATCAAACAGACCAAGGCAAGAAGGACATCAAGTCAAATTCTCAATTTCGGATTTCATTATCATTGTCAATGCCCATAATGTTCAACACAGATTCATATCTGATGTAAAGGAGAAAAAAAAACAAAGAAAGATTGTGTTACAATAATTTACCATATTTGATCTAAAAACTGAATTCTTCCAACACCAGAAATTGAATCCGAATTTGATGGTTGTATTCTCAATGCCTTCGTATATTATTTGTGTTACTTGTCCTCCTAGTTCGTATCTCCGTTTGATCTCGGCTTCTACGTTGTCAAAAACACTAGGTGCACGTTTTCTGCTCTCTCTCTCTCAACGGGTCTATCTCTCTATGTGTATGTACTTTATTGCCTCCCTTATGAGTGTGCATTCATGGCCTTTTATAGGAGTGGCCCACACGTCTTTACCTCTGTCTCTCTCAAAATCAATGAAAACCAAAATGATGGAGAGAGCATAGCCTAATTACTTTCCTCAGAGGCATTACGTTGATGATATTCAGTTATGGATTATGTTATCATGCAGTTAAAACTTAAAAGGAGAGTGTGTGAGTGATGAATAAAAACTATGCATTTTTTCAAATTTGCAATTAATGTATTCAGTTTTTTTTTTGTTTTACAATCCATAACCCACACTGATATTCATTCTCCCCTGCCATAAATTTTGTATATGTAAACTGTGTTGCACAACCGCTTGGCTTCCATTTAAGTTACCTGTTTTTATTAGTTTTCGAAAGTTAATTTTTTTTATCCATGGTTTAAAGGGCAAATTAAGTTAAAACTTAAAAGGAGAGTGCATGAGTGATGAATAAAAACTATGCAGTTTTTCAAATTTGAAATTAATGTAGTCAGGTTTTTTTTTTAGAATCTAAGGTTTGATAACCTAAGTGATATTCATTCTCCCTGCCATAAATTTGTATATGTAAACTGTGTTGCACAACCGCTTGGCTTCCATTTCAGTTACCTGTTTTTATTAGTTTTCAAAAGTTAAATTTTTTTAACTATGGTTTAAAGGGCAAATTAGGCAACATTTAAAGTAGGACACCAAAATTTGAACTTTACCATTATCTATTAGTATAGATTACTTAAAATGATTATTTTAAAAAATATCATTGAAAGTGTCAATATTAAAATATTTGAAAATTAGAAAATAATGATTTTTTTAACTGAATTAGAAAATAATGATACACATTACGTATACTTTTAATACAATTTCTATATATTTCCCTTCTAATCATAGATTTTTTTTAAAATTTATATGCACTGTCGGTGTAAAGTGTAAATGATTAATGATTTTTACATTGACATCCAATAATATCTGAAGAAATCAGTATTATTATTATTTCTCCTTCTTATTTATTAAAATAAAAGAACAACAATCAAAATATTAGTAAATTTTTTTACATTGACAATATATACTACTGTAATCCTTTTTACTGTCAGTAACGGTTAAGAGATTCAAATAAATAAGGAAACAGCAAGTGGCACTCATGCGTATTTAAATCTGTAGAAAAAATACAAAATGACACAAACCCAATCCATCATACAAAATGGTAAGGATAAAAATACTAACACAAACCCAATCCATCATTATTCCCTTCACTTCCATTCCCTTCCCACATCTTCTTTCTTCCCCCTCCCCTGATCGTAACACCAACCACACCCTCCTCTTCCCTCGTCCTTTTAATTCGCTCTTTCCATCTCCATGTCTTCATTCTCCTTCCCCTACCCCTGAGCTATGAAAGGGGGCTAAAATCCCTGGGCCAACCCCTTGAACCCTACCTTTGGCCCCTTTGTTGAAGAACCCATTTTCTGGTAGGGTTGTCTATAGCCCTAACCCATGATTCACAAATACAACTTCTAGCCTTTTACTTGTCTAGAACCCTAAGTCCCAATTTTGAGCCGCAAATCACATTTGACAAATTGGAATGTAATCGTTGCGAGTAGAACCATAACTTCTCGTACCATCATCGTGGCTTGTGCATCAAAGTCTATCTGGTGAGAACCCTTGATCTACTTCTTCATCAGTTTCCTTCTTCAACTGAACCCTTGATTTTATTTTTTTTGTTTTTTGTTTTTTTAATCTAATATTTTTATTTTATTCATATTTTTTAGCAGTTGCTATAATGTTGGTTGAAGCTTTGTATAAAGATCGTTGGTTCCCTCTGCATTAGCGTAAGTCAATTTTGATTTTTTTTTGGACTTTTTGGTGATTCTGATAACCTTATTGATTGCATCTTGTACTTGATTTCTTTTAGCACAAGTTGCTCTTGTTGTATTATGCTTGCCAGTTGTTACTTGTAAACCTGATCGGTTCCTATATCCCATCCTTAGAAAAGTAATGATATTTTTTTCACATTTTGGTTGCAAACTTTTTTAGTTTTTAAATACATATATATTAGTTTGTTTTTGGGGTGCTTTGTTTGTCTTTTATATTTGAGTTTCTATTAAGTGTTTTGCCCCTCACACCTTTTTCTCTCTCATTCTATCAAAACTCTTTAAAGTGGTGAAAAGAAAAAAAATTTATATGACTCACTAGTATTTCTTTTTCTCATTGGCCTGTTCGAAACCTGAGAAAATGGTAGATTCAACCCATTTTCTTTATTATTGTTTTGAATCAATCAAAACAATAGGTATTTGATATAAAAATTATCAAATGACAAATTCACTCATCTCATATAGCTAAAGGAAAAGACCAACTGACTACGCATCTCAAAATCAAATTTTTACATGCAAGGAACCTCCGAATCTCGTCCTGTACACTTTCTTCATATTTGTCTCATCTTTTTTAAGTGCATCCAAGTTATGTGTAACCTCATAAACTTGTAAGATGCCAAATGTGGGAGATCTAGAAAGAGAGTACAAGAAATATTGCATATAACCCCAAATAGAAGTGGTACCAACCAACCTTGAAGATTGATTATGTAGTGTCAACTTTTTTCTCTTTTTTAAGATTAAGATACATTAATGGTTAATTATGATGTTACAACTTAATCTATTTCCTTCTAAGCCTATCTATTATATATTCTTCTCATACTAACAAATGTTACAATTTAATCTATTTCTTTGGATGCTTACTATCCAGCTAGTGTTCACACTCTCATCTGATACTACTTGCGACTTTAGGTAGTACTTTTTTTTGTGGCTCTGGGTTGTAATTTGTTCCAGTATCTTCCGTTGTGCTCTCTAGCTAGTTGTGGTTTGCATGTTTTTCTTGTGATGCCTATGCTGTGAATTAGGCTTACTGCCCATATGGTTTGTATCAGCTGCACAAGGTGAGTCTACATACTTGAGCTTTTTATCTTCTGGTTGAAATTTTTGTAGTTTTTTAAATTGATGTATTAGTTGTCGTTGAGGGTGCTTTGTTTTTTAGATTTGCGTTTCTTCTTAGTGTTTTGCCCCTCACGCAGTATTTCCCCTTCTCTCCATTTTTTTTAAAGTATGGCAAAGAAACTTTTTGGTATGACTCACACTAGTTTTTTTTATTTTTTCTCATTAGCCTCTTCCAAACATGAGAAAATGGTAGATTTAACCCATTTTCTTTCCTATTGTTTTCTATCAATCCAAACAATAGTCATTTGAGATAACAATTATCAAATGACAAATTCATTCATTTCATATAGCTAAAGGAAAAGATCAAGTGACTACGCATCTCAAAACCAGATTTTTGCATTTAAGGAACCTTAGAATGTTGTCCTTTACACTATCTTCGTATTTCTCTAATCTTTTTTTTTAGTGCACCCAAGTTTTGTGTAAGCCTCATAAATTTTAAGACGCCAAATGTGGGGATTTGGAAAGAGAGTACAAGAAATAGTGCATATAAGCCCATATAAAAGTGCTACCAACCAGTAGGGTTTTTTAAAAAAAAGTGTTTTGTGTGTGTGTGTACTATTTTTTTATTGACGATGAATTATGTAGCTTCTTTTTTTTATTTTATAAGATTAAGAACCATTAATGGTGAATTATGATTTTACAACTTGATCTATTTCCCTCTAGGCTTATTATCTAATATTCTTCTCATAATAACAATATTATTATTTTTTTGGTGAAGATTAATGGTGAATCATGAAGTTAAGTGTTTTCTTTTGTAAAATTAACAACCATTAATTACGAGATATGATGTTACAACTTGATTTATTTCCTTGCATGCATACTATCTAACTAGGATTCACAATCTCATCTCAATGCTTCATGGTCCAGTTAATCCACTGTATCTTTTCTCCTTTGTTTCTTTGTCCCATTTACCTCTACTTGTTTTCTTAATTTGTCTTGTCACCTGTAACGCCCCCACTCAGGGCATTACTGCGTAACCCTTGCGGAAGTAAATTAAAAGATAATTTGCTGGTTGCTTTTGGAAAATTTGTTTTCTCTTATGTCAGAAAAACTGGGGTATAAAATTTTCTTCTATAAGGATAACTCTGAAATCCATCATACATACATTTAAAATGTAAAGTCACGTTCGTAACGAAGTTACCATGACATACAACATTTCTATAAGTTTCCATTTCCGAAAGAGAAAGTTTAAACTTCAGATGGATGTATGTAACACTACATTCACGGAGCCCTTTAGATATACAACCCAACTCATACTCCTAAGCTGGTCATTCTATCAAATATTCATTGGAGAGACCCCCAATCGGGATACTTTCCAAACCCCTAACACTAGGTTTTCAATTGACTTAGAAAGACTCATCTGCAACATCGGCACTAGAGTACCAATGTACTACAGCAAAACCCGAAGAGACCTGATATAATTGTAAGAGTGAGATACCATCATAAGATATATCCCACAACAACCATATACATGATACATACATCACAGAAACATATAAGCAGTTAAATCATGCATATACACAATATATCAGTGTTATATCAAAGGGCATCAAACCCGTACAGTCAATCTTTCGAAAATATGCATGGCACTTCAATATCAGGCTCTAACTTAATCTCATGAGATATCAACACCGTTTTTCAGTGGAGAAGAATTGAGTGTTGGTCAATCTCTAGCCCACCAGGCAGTTGCCTCCTTACCCCCTCATGCATTAAGGTCTCGGGACGAGCAACGCCACATGTGCCTCTTCACTCGGTTTACATGGACAGAACTCCCGCATACCACCTTTGTATCTCGATATATTCATCAATAGCACGTCCTGCTTGGGAAATGCACATGAGAAAATATTTAATTTAAAAGGATTTCTTTGTGTTCATTCTTTTCACTGTCGCTGCTCAAAGCTAACGACTTAAATCATCATTTCCCATCACTTGAAAATCGGAAGCATAGGACTCATAGTCCGAATGCTCAATCACAATGCCCAAGACCATGGCCACAGGTCAAGGGTTGTGGGTCGTGAAAACAACCTTCACCTTTAATCATGTTCATCACACGTGGTTAGAATACACAGTCCAACACAACGTGATTAGGACCTAAGTCCATCACAACGAAATCAGAACGAACTGTCCTCCATTTCGAGAATTGGACTCTCAGTCCATAATATCATAGCCAGGACTCGTAGTCCCGAATTAACACTGATCCAAGATCATGTGCGCATCACTGAATACCAGAGGCGACGTCTCGCGTACTAGATTCTCTTTCATAAGTACTTATTTTTCATTCAGCGAAAAACAAATTCAAAACCGAATTCTCGATAACCTATCCAGGTTATCGGAAAGTTTCTAAAATACTTAGGAAAAACCTTTTCTTTGAAAATCTTTTTATAAAGCATCTTTGAAATTCTTTTATCTTTGAAATATTTCCCCCAATAGGACATTGCCAAATAATCTTGAAAGTTTTCACTTGAAGACACATAGTTCGAAAAGGATTTTTCTCTTGTATAACAATAGTACACCAAAACCATTTCAACATTTAAAACAAGTACTTTAAGTTTAGAGAGCTTTTGGAAAAGAACACCAATCCCTTCATCTTCAAAGCTTATTAAGGTTTTTAATCCTTATAACAGTTGAGCACAGACGCACGTCTGGCTTAGCAAACTCTCAATCAACAACAGTATATATCATCAGTTCAATGCTAATATCACAGTTGAAAGCAGTTCATCACATATATGCATTATATCATTTAGAACAAGTACAATTCAACATCGAGATAATAGCATAACGGTTCAAGTACATTAGATAATCAAGTAAGCTCAATCAACATGTAAATATCCAATTAAACACATACACACATGCATACGGTATTGAATATCTTTAGGAAATCCCTCTTACCTTAAGAAGGTAAGAGAATGCAAGAAAAATAAACAGTTTCATGGACGTTCTTCAAAGGTTGGTTAGGGAGGCAAGTCTAGGTTTCAAGACACAAGGTTCAAAGGATTAGAACTCAACCAAGAACTTAGGGTTAGAAGTTTCCAAACATATGCAACTTAGGGATTTATGATCCTCAAGTGCTAAGAGTTTGAAAACATGATTACTAAAAACAAAGTTGAACAAAAATCCCACCAAGTTACACTTGATGGAGATTCGGCCTTGACCAATAAAATAGGCTAGAACATTTAAAATTTCCAATCTCTTTGGTTTAGTATCCATTAATAGTAAGAGCTCAAAACCATGATCACTTTGGAAAATGAAAACGAAACACCCTAGGCCCATAACCTTTAAGATTCACGGCCATCATTGGGTTTTTATGATAAAAATATTTAAATTCTTCCAATCTCTTAGACCTTTTAGCATCCAATAACTTATGGAGCTCAAGTCTATGATCATCTTTAAAGCAACATAGGATTATAAAGAATTAAAGTATAATGACATAAGTAAATGAATCATAAATGACATAAACATAAATGACATAAAGT
>CM061068.1:126747991-126768196 GCA_030762895.1 Sophora flavescens
CGATTGTTTTCATGATGAATCTCTCAAATGTTTTAGAATAAATGAATTTGGGAATTGATCTGTTTGAAACAGGGGAAACAATGAAGAAAAGCCTTTTGATATTGCTTGGAATGTGTGAATATTGATTGAATCTCCGAAATGCCGGTGTCTTGAGTCTTTTGGATTTTGAGTCACTTAGTTTTGCTTGTGAGACAAGAAAGTTTGTTTAGGTATTTTTGATAAGCCTCTTAAGCAATCTATTTTTTATATCTAGTATGGCCCGGGGTTTTGTAGCAAATTATATCGTATTTTCACCAAATTAAAGATTCTAGATTGTCCTCAAGCAAAGGTTTTGAGTCTCTAGAGTAGTTCTAAGTTATTGAGCTAGTTTTAAGTCAAAATAATACACTTATGCTTATTTCATTTTTTCGGAGTTAAGTAGAAGTTGGAGAAAATAGAACAGGTTCGCCCCATGAAGGCTGACCTCGTCACGACCCGAAGCCCGATTTGTTCCAAGAAATTGCTAAGTCTCTGGGTCGCCTCCTACAAGGTCTCGCCCTCGAGTCTCCCAAACTCAAAATCAGAGACGATCACGGGCACGCGTGTAGTTGAAGGTCATGGCCGTAAGTATTTGAAGGTACGAAGAGTTCTGCTCAGAAAATCCCTTAGCCAACGAATCATGGTCCCGAGAGCATCACTTGAATTTGGCCACGATGCTGGGCGGAAGAGGAAACTTTTCAGATCTCGCCTCGGAGACATCGCCTCGCGGGATGCCAAGTGTCATTATGGTTGCAAGAAGTTGGCCCCGAATATTTAATTCACTCAGAATATACAATCAATTTATATAAAGGGGTTCTTCAACTATTTGGTAAAGACTTTGAACTTCAACTTTAGATATATATTTTTCCTTTCAGATTTCATATTGACCTGGGAGCACTAGTTCAGTAGGATTGATACTAAGGCTTCCAATAGATCCTATATACATAGGGGTTATCTCATTCCTATTTTATTTACTTTTTCCTCTTGATACCATACTTTTGTTTTTCTTTTGTTAAATTCAGAGTATGTTGTATTGTATTATTTATTCGGTGATCCAT
Source organism: Sophora flavescens (assembly GCA_030762895.1). Classification (NCBI taxonomy): domain Eukaryota; kingdom Viridiplantae; phylum Streptophyta; class Magnoliopsida; order Fabales; family Fabaceae; genus Sophora; species Sophora flavescens. The sequence continues at coordinate 126,749,068 of CM061068.1, forward strand.
AATCTTCCTATAATTAATCGCATCTCGCTTAATTTCTTGTTCATTTTGCTCCGCTGTAGTTCACGAAGGAGAAAGCTTAACTGCCTTTGCCTAATTCAGAACAGGGAGCTATGGTTCATGTGGTAGTGTTCCAACCGTAATTACCTTGTGGCCCGGAAGGGAGTAAGAACCTGCTAGGGGCCAGGATACATTAACCAAGTTGATAGTAAGGAATCCCTGATGAGAGATTAAATCATAGTTTGATAAATTGATAACCTTTTTCAATCGCTTTGTTTTTGATTGCTCCTTGTTGTCGGTTTCTTAATTGCATTCCAATCCAAACCCCCCCCCCCACAACTTATTTTGGTGAAAGATAATATTCCGGGGAGTCCTTAGACCTAGCATCCAAGGTTTTAATAGCATTTTACACCCGCTCGTCCTTTTGCGTGGCATCTTGCGACGGTAGTGACCAAGGACTTATATCATTGTTATTTAAGTGTGATTTTATTACGTTGTTGTAGTTATGAGGTTAAAAAGAAAAAAATTTATCACCGTATTTTGAATAAGCGTAGAAAACATTATTTTTTAAAGGCTGACAATAAATTAGTTTATTTCGCAAGCGGAACCATGGATGACAGAGTTTAGGTGTCACATTAGTGGTATCGAAGCTGGTCGAGTCTTTGGGGAATGTTGGGAAATGAGTCCGTTGTGTTGGCGTTGTGTTTCTAAGGGTGAGACTTGTTTGAATTACTTTTTAGAATAATATGTGTTAATAAATGGGTAAGGAATTCTGAAAGAGTCTATGGTATTTTACTTAAGTTGAAAGTGAGCGGAAAGAAAGTTCTTGAGAAAAATTAGTTGATAGAAAAGTTAGAGGATGAGATGTGCAGTAAATTTATTTTTGAGGATATGCAATGAAGTATTTTGAGGATGAGATGTGAGGGTGATATCAAATTGGAGTTTGAATTATAATCAAGAGGACTAAGACTATTATTAAATATTTTGAGTAGGAGTTGATGCGTGGTCGTGAAGAGATTATTAGTATTAATGATAAAATTTAGAGTTAGATGATTGGAATAAAGGTTTTCTGGTGGAACCGTGTTGATAAGATAAGTGATTAAGTTTTGATGTTGTTTTTCAGTATGATAGACCCGTGAAATTTTTGAGAATAGTACAGATATGTAGAAATGACGTAAGAATGAATTGTATATGGAATATGGAATAAGAGGAATGCGATGTGAAAGGAAATGTAAAATCTTAAGGTCAAGATGAGATTGCAAAATTTTGATTAGTTCGGTGGACGAAATTTGAGGACTGAAATTTTTTAGTGGGGTAGTAATGTAACACCCCGATTTCGTTGCTTTGTAATACCGGTAATAAATATATAAACATATATATTTTTATCAGAGACTTAGAAAATGATTTTGGATGAACCAAGGTCATTTCCTTGTTGTACTATTTTCATAAGGTTACGGGAGGTTTTGGTTGAAGAATTGAGGACGGAGGGCTATTACGCCTTTTTAGTATTTTCCTTGACAGAAAGTTTTTGCTTTCAGAAGACCTAATTTTAATTCGTGAGCGAGTTAAAAGGTTTTATACATTTGCTACGATCTTGGAAGTTTGATATTTTTGGTAAAAAAATTAAAATATTATATTTTTCGGCTATACGTGAGATATCTCTAGGAAAAACTGCATGGGATAGAAATCATTACTATTGTTATTTATATTATGCTGATTTATATCAATGCTAATTAAGCTCTTCTTTGAATTCTGATCTGTATTCTAAAACATATTATTAATTGAGCAGAACTTAATCAAAACTCATTAATAGAGATATTTGATAAGCTAAAACAACAACAAGGTATTGAAATAAGCGGCCATTGAGGATTAGAACTTTAACATGTACGCGTTGAGTCCATGTTTTTTTTATATCTTTAATTTTTGATTAATTCCAAACAAAGAATGATTTTAATTGAACCGTTTTAATCTACTAATATGTGTAAAGAGCGGTGATAAAAAAAAAACCATTTTAGTAAAACAACATGGAAAAATGCATATGTTTTACTTATAAAAATCGTCCGACTTGGAACCGTGGCAACCAGCGATTATGAAAATATGTTTGACCCACGTAAAAGTGCCTCTAAGTGCTATGCTATTCACATTCAAAGAAAAGCATTTCGTAGCATTTTCAAATACAGAGAATGTTGATTCAAGTTCACAATGCATAAAATGTACAAAGACATCTGCATTTCTTTTGGTGGGCACAACTAAATAGAAATCTTTACCGGTCATATACACAAGTTTCACAAATAAGAAAGTCATGCTTACCAAGTCATAAAGAAACAACTACTATGAATCATGTTGCACTCTGATAAATCTATCCAATAATCTTGTTCAACTTGTCTTGAAGCTCTCCAATGATCATAAATATTAAATGGAGATTCAGAGCGACTCTTGGCATTTATAAATGAATAATAAAAATATATTCTTCTGAATAATGTCTCTCAACGTATTTCTTATTGTGAATATAAAAAGAAGACTTTGAAGTTTGCTTAAAGATCTTGACAAAAATTAATCATCCACCATTCAATACTCTTTTCGTATTCAAAGCTCCCATAAGTTCTTCTTTCTAAGAATACTTTCTGCTCAATCATTTGTATTTATTGAGAAGTCATTACTACAATTATACCAACCTTATTTCCCATTCATTCTTTTGATGTTACTCTGGTTGACTTGCAAAGTTGTAATCTTTGGAAGTAACTTTATTTATATCTTACTCTTTGTATGCTTTGAAGAGGCTTGGTGAAAGAATACTTGTAAGGAGCCCGGATAGGCTAGGTGTGCAAACAATACTTGTTGGTTGAGTCGATCATTTATAGTGTAACACTTGGTGAAAACAAAGATTGGGCCCAGATCCAAGGTTTGGAGTGAATCACTATAAATCTGTGTCAACTTCCTTACCCTTATCTTTTTAAGTTTGCTTTATGTATTTATTGTGCTAATCGGGATTAAAAGTGTTAAGATTTAAATACTTGTTTTACATCAGACGCATTAAAGTGTAGGATCCACGCTTCTTTGAGAAAAACGTCGTATTTTTAAAACTCAAAGTAAAACACAATTCAAAGTATAACACCCCGTTTTTTTGTTAAAAACTTTTCTTTTTGCTTATGCGGTGCACGAGCACGCCCGTGCTTATGACTGCACGCCCGTGCTAAGTCGAGCGTGTTTTGTTGGTTTTAAGTTGAACCGCCCGTGCTACATAGGGAGCAAGGCCGTGCTCAAGTGCGAGACGGCGTCTCATGAGGCTAAGTCCACGCGGCCAGGTGCTCGGGGGTGTGTGGTGGTGGCTCGGGGTGCCCAGCCGTGCTCGAGTGCACCCTAAATATATATGGCACAAAAATCAGTCTGCTTTTTAACCTTATTTTTGGTGGCTACAAACCCTAGTCGCGATTCAACTCTTTGTTCCATTCCCTATTTCTCTAGTATTCGATGCATTTCTTGAGTGTTGAGACCACCGAGAAGCGTTCTTCATCTGTGCCAATCGGGAATAGGTAATGTTTCTTCCATTTTAGTTTCCTTTCGTGTTTATGAATGGGAGACTACTATGGTTGATTTTCTTTGACCAATGCTCGAGTGCTAGTGTATCATCCCTCATGCTTTATGGATTGACGCTGTCCCCACAAGCGAACACGTGTCTTTTTAGCATGCTTTGTCCTCACTCACTTTACTTCGCGGAAAAACTTCCAGGAGGTCGCCTATCGAATTGATCCAAGTTAAGCACGCTTAACTATGAGGTTCTAAAGTGATTGGCTCTGAAAAGAAGAAGCATTTTGTTAGTATAGGTCGTACCAATCAATTCCAAAAGCTTCATCCTCATTGTATAGTCCCATTACCTACACAGTCTTAAGAACCACTCTCATTCGGGTGTGCTATTGGTTCATTAATGTGTACCTCCACCTAGAAGCCTGCCATGAGCCGCTCCTTGATCATGCCTCTTGCAGCTGACCACTCCCCCCCTCTCATTAACGTGTGCTATCGGTTCATTCATGTGTCACTCCCACCTAGAAGTCTTCCAGGCGGCTCCCTGATCATGATGCTTGCATGAACCACTGTCGCCTCGTTGGCCAGGTGTCACATGCCCACGATTTCACGCTTGGTTCGTCCACGGAACCATCGCATGCGGGAGAGGTGCCGCTCTGATACCATTTATAACATCCATGACTGCTTTATGGATTAACGATTGTCCCATAAACCAACACGGGTCTTTTCATCATGCTTTGTCCTCACTCACACGCTCTCGGGAAAGTTGCCTGGAGAGGTCACCCATCCTATAATTCCTCCAAGTCAAGAACGCTTTATGGTGTTCTTAAGTGATTGTCTCCCAAAAAGAAGAAGCATCTTGTTAGTATAGGTAGTACCAATCAATTCATATATGCCATCATCAACTATATAGTCCCATGTCTGCACAGCCTCATGATCCCTCTCATTCGGGTGTGCTAGCGGTTCATTCATATGTCCCTCCGCCTAAGAAGCACTGCCAGGAGCGCTACTCAATCATGCCTCTTGCACCGACGACCACTCCCCGCCTCGTCAATCCCTCGGTGTCACAGCACAGTTGAGCGTAGGAATACGAAACCGGGTTTCTTTGTTGGGAGCTAACGTTGGAACCTTCAAACCGGAGGTATGAGGAAAGGGTAGTGTAATTCACTAGCGATTGGGGTAGCGTAAGGTAGGGGTTCCCACAACCGGTGTTGTCATATGTGTATGCATAATATGCTAAATGATTAATCTATGATAATATGTTTTTGGATGTTTTAGTATGTTATATTATATGCTTCATGTTCATGATATATGTCCTTGTATGTTCATGATTGGTTATCTTATGAATATGATGCTATGTTGATCGTTGTTGTTAATATGGTGTTGGATTGATATGATTGTTGTTATGGTTTGAGTTCTGATGATAAGAGTTTAACAGGTAAATAGGCTATTAAAATAACCTATTAATTAATGGAACTAATCCCCTAAAAATTGGTTAAGAATCTGTGTTTAACTCTGCTTGGAGGAAAAGACCTTTATCACGCTTGAATAATGTGTGATTAATAAGAACATTTAATACTTATAATATAACACTTTACTTGTTTATGCTTTGGAAAATGACCTTGAGTGTCATAGCAAAAATAATAAAAAAAATCCTTGGACAGTGACATATTCCTTTAACCTAATTGCTCCACCAAATCATAGATAATGCTAGTCTCACTTAGACTCCAATAGTCATCTTCCGTTCACCTAATCACTTGATCACATCCTATATGAGGCTAGTCTCACTTGACTTCATTGGTCACTTTGAGCTAAATCAAACTTAGTTAGAATATATTACATAAACATTTTTTAGCAGAAAAAGTTAATTTGGAACCTCCTTGAAAAATATTGGAATATATTTTTACAACAATGCAATTAAAGAAAAATTAGTGAAATCTCCAATGCTTGAGAGTAAACTATTTTAATGAATGTCTCATAACAAATAACTTAACCATACGATATAATTTAAAATTATTGAGTAATTCATAAATAAACTTTATAATATCAAATTTAGTTCAATTGACTATGATCACAACGAATTTAAAATATAAATTTTTTTAATAAGAATTTAAAATATAAATTTTAAAACATAAATATATAACTTTGAATAATAGGTTAAGTATCTTTTAAAACATGTTTTAAAGAACAATGTAGATTATTACACTGATAAGCGCAAATGACGAGGGAGACGCTTTTCCTCACACATGCAACCATAATTTTCCTTGTGAGGCGTAATTAGATGCGATACCATCCCTCGGCCTAAATCCTCACCCAACACCTACTTTACCACCATTGTTGTTTCAACTTTGTCCACCATGAGTACATAACACAAAGTCCACTATCCCACCCAACTTTTTGTTTGAAAAAAAAACTACCAATAATAGTTTTTTTATTATTAACTAATAATTATTATTAATTTAAAGTTAAAAAATTCTTTAGTTACTAAAAAGGGTAAATTGTAAAAATTGAAACTTTTCCTAGTCAACGGTCAAAGGATGCAATGACTACAATAAATGAAATTCTATCAAATTATTGGTCGAATTTAAATGTACCAAAATAGTTAAATTTGTAAGGGTATATTAAGTTTCTCTTTATTTATTTATTATAACAAAATACACATAAACAAGCCAAAACAAGGCTAGCTTACAAGAATTTTTAAAGGTTTATTGGATGTGAGCCACGTAATCGATGATGTGGGACGATTAGCCTTCATTAGTTGGGAAGACTTATGGTGCCTTGGAGCTGGCTCACCTGCACTTAATCTTGTGATATGATCAATTTTTTTTGTTGCAAAAGAATTATCATGTTTTGAATCTTGATCTTCTGGACTCAATCTTGTAATATGCTCGGTATTATTGGGTGGGTTGTGTCTTGGATTTGGACCTCGAGAGTTAAGCTTGTGATGTGACTAACATGTCGAGGATGAAAATTAATTATGCTCTGCATCTAGGAGCTTTTCCAATCATTGTGGAGTGAACAAAGTGAGTTGTAACTGTTTCAACATTGTTGTTGGTGAACAATGCTAAAAGAGCAACTCCATTAGGATTGTTGAAGGAAAATTCATGTGCAAGTTTTTCATCTTTTAGTAACGATTGGAAAATAATGGTTATGAGGGTACCACTAAGATGACCAATAATATACAGACCAATTTAATCTTATTTAGGTTTATTTCAATATATGGATATTTCAATATCATATCCATTTCTTGTTTGGTAGTAAATCTAGCTTTAAAATTGCTTATCCGATTTTGGGATTCACATTTAATTTTATCTAATATACTTTCTTGGAATCCCAATTCAATAGTACTTCCTCTTTTCAATGATAGATGTCACATAAGGATATGATTTGGTAAGGATATTTCATTATCTCATAAGGATATGAGTTCGAATCCTGCATTAATAATGTCAGTCCTGTTGCTGGATAATCTGTGAAATAACTCTTAAAAGACAAGATGAAATGCATCACATGAAATACATAAGTATGAATTACATAACTTTTTATAATCATAGATATTGTTATATTAAAAGTAAATTATTAATAAATAAAATTAAATATATTAGAATTTGTCACTTTTCTAGTTTAGTTTTTGAAGCTATTGTGGCCGACATAAATTGAAATTTCCAAATTTTCAAACTTATTAAAATTTTATTAAATAATTATATTTTCCATTATTTAGTAAATAATTCAAAATCTTCAGAATCAATCATCCTAATAATCAATGACAAAAGCTTTAAGAAAAATAGTGGGGTGCGAAATAAAATGAGTAAATTAAGAGCATAAAACCAGTCAAGGTATAGTTGGGCTTCTTAAGCATAATAAAAGTTTTTTGGTTTTGTCGCGTGTATGAAAAAAAAACTTTGTTAGGAGAGGCAAAACATCCTTCAAGTGATCTCTACGTCTCAAAAGGGATTATTCTACGGCTATCGGTAAGGATACCCATAGTGCACCTCAAAGTAAGATCATAAATATTAGTTATAATTAAATATTTAAGCCATTTTTCAGTTACTAATAAAGTATAAATATTTACACATGCCATAAAAGAAAAAAAAATGTTTAGTTTAAACCAATGTTGTTAATGCCAGTAGAGGCAAACAATCGGAAAGGTTTCAATTCGAGCTCAACTAGATGGTCTAGCGAATAACCTAAAACATAATTTTTTCTCATAAGTTATAACTTGCAATAATGATAAAATATTATAATGATTAAAAGTTAAAACCCTAAATTAAGAACTATATACTTACAATCTCTATAATATAATAATATTATTTTAAAGTAGCATAGTTACATTACATCTTCTATAGCTTCAATGTATCTTAGGAAATAGAGTAGTCTTGAAATTTGTTCTTAGTTTTTATTAGCCTTGTAATCATATTGTATATAAATACCATTCAACCGAGTGTCTTTTCCACTCAAACGTTTTACAAACTCTTTGTCTACTTTATTTTCAAGTTTATAATTAATAATCATTAATATTGTTGTTTATATTATGCAATTTACCTCAATGCTAATTAAGCTCTTCTTTGAATTCTGATTTGTATTCTAAACATATTATTAATAGAGCAGAACTCTATCGAAACTCAGTAATAGAGATATTTGATAAGCTAAAAACAACCAACAAGCTATTGAAATAGCAGCCATTGAGGATTAGAACTTGAACATGTACCGTTAAGTCTAAGTTTTATTTTACATCTCTAATTTTGATGAATCCAAACAAAGAATGATTTTAATTGAACCACTTTTAGTCTACTAATATGTATATAAAGTGTACAGTGAATAAAACAAAACCATTTTAGTAAAACAACACGTCTGAAAACTTGTAAAATGTGTCCGACTTGCACCAAAGTGGCAACGAGGTTAGAAAATACGTTTGACCCTCCAAAGTATCCAAAGTGCTTCATGCCATTCACATTCAAAGGAAAAGCATTTCCCAAAGATTTTCAAATTTGAAGAATGTTGATTCAAGTGCACAATGCATATAAGTACAAAGACTCTGCAATTTCTTTTTGTTGCAACAAGTTAAGAAATCTTTACCTAGTCATATACCGTGTTTCACAAATAAGGAAAGTCATGCTTACCAAGTAATAAAAAGAAACTGCAAACTGCTCAATCATGTTGCACTCTGATAAATCTATCCAAGAATCTCGTTCAACTTGTCTTGAAGCTCTCCAACGATCATAAACATTAAATGAGATTAAACGGATCTTTTGCATTTATGAATGAATAATAAAAATATATTCTTCCTAATAATGTTCTCTCAATGGATTTATACTTGATGAATATAAAAGGAAGACTTTGAATACTTCTTAAAGATACTCGAACATAAATTAATCATCTACCATTCAATGCTCTTTTTCGTATTCAAAGCTCTATAAGTTCTTCTTTTCGAAGAATACTTTCTGCTTCAATCATTTGTATTTATTGAGAAGTCATTACTACACTTATACCAACCTTATTTCTCATTCAATTCATTCTTTTTAGTGTTACTTTGGTTAACTTGCAAAGTTGTAATCTTTGAAGTCTCGCTTCATGTATATCTTACTCTTTGTATAGCCCAAGAGGCTTGGTGAAAGAATACATGTAAGGAGTATGGATAGGCTAGGTGTGCAAACAATACTTGTTGGTTGAGTCTCGATCATTTATTGTTTAACACTGGTGAAACCAAGAACTGACACTGCCTCAAAGAGGCTTGGGGTGAATCACTATAATCGTGTCTACTTCTTACCTTTATCTTATTAAGTTTACTTTATATATTTATTGTGCTAATCGGGATTAAAAGTTTTAAGATTTAAATTAATCTCGTTCTGCATCGCCGATTAAAGTGTCCGATCCTCGCTTCTTTGAGAAAACGTTCATATTTTTGAAAACTCAAAGTAAAACACAATTCAACCTGTAACATCCCCTTTTTTCGTTAACATCTTTTCTTTATGTTTGTTTGGGTGTTTTAGCTTTAAGTTTAAGTTTAGAGTTTTTGGTTAAGGACTTAGTGGGATTTGTCTTAAAAGTCCTTTCTGGTGCACGAGCACGCCCGTGCTCATGACCAGTACGCCCGAGCTTAGAGTCAGGCGTGTTTTGTTAGTTTTAAGTTGAACACGCCCGTTCTTCACAGGGAGCACGACCGTGCTCAAGTGCGGACCACGTCTCGTAGACGCTAAGTCCAGCACGACCGTGCTCGAGTGCAGCCTATATATATGTGGCACAGAAATCGAGGGTTCCATTTTTAACCCTATTTTTTGTTGGATGCAAACCCTAGTGCGACTGCTGCTGTTCCATTCCCCATTTCTCTCACATTCAGTGCATTTCTTGACTACTGGAGACCCTTGAGAAGCGTTCTTTTATCTGTGACATTCAAGAATAGGTAATGTTTCTTCCCTTTTTAGTTTCATTTCGTGTTTATGAAGGGGAGACTAATATGGTTGATTTTCTTTGACCAAGGGTCGGAGTGCTAGTGTAAATTCACTGGCTGCTTTATGGACTGACGATTGTCCCCACAAACCAACATGGGTCTTTCAGCGTGCTTTGTCCTCACTCACACCCTTCCCGGGAAAACTACCCATGAGGTCACCCATCCCATAATTGCTCCAAGTCAAGCACGTTTAACTGTGGAGTTCTTAAGTGATTGGCTTCTGAAAAGAAGAAGCGACTTGTTAGTATAGGTAGTACCAATCAATTCATATAAGTCATCATCGACTGTATAGTCCCATACCTACACAGTCTTAGGATCCCTCTCATTAGGGTGTGCTATCGGTTCATTCATGTGTCCCTCCACCTAGAAGCCCCGCCACGAGCCGCTCCTTGATCATGCCTCTTGCACCGAAAACCATTCCCCGCCCTCGCCACCGGGTGTCACTTGCCCATCGCCTTCGCTTGGTTTGTCCAAGAACCACACCGCATCGAGAGGTGTCGCCTCGATACCATTTGTAACATCCTTGGTCGCTTTATGGATTGACGACCGCCGCCACAAACCAACACGGTCTTTTCGGGTGCTTTGTCCTCACTCACACGATTCCGGGAAAACTTCCTAGGAGGTCACCTATCCTTAATTGCTCCAAGTCAAGCACGCTTAATCAGAGAGTTCTTAAGTGATTGGCTCGAAAAGAAGAAGCATCTTGTTAGTATAGGTAGTACCAATCAATTCATATAAGCAATCCTCAATCGGATAGTCCCATACCTACGCAGCCCCGAGATCCTCTCTCATTCGTGTGTGCTCCCGGTTCATTCATGTCTCCCCTTCACCAAGAAGTATGCCCGGAGCCGCTCCTTGATCATGCATCTTGCACAGCGACCACTCCCCGCCCTCGTTGGTCCCGGGTGTCACAACAAAGTGAGCCTCTTGGGAATACGAAACGGCTTCTTTGTTGGGAGCTAACATTGGAACCTTTAAACCAGGTAATGGGGAGAAGGGTAGTGAAATTCACTAGGCATTGGGGTAGCGTAAGGTAGGGGTTCCCATAAACCCGGTGTTGTCGTATGTGTATGCATAATGTGCTAAATGATTAATCTGTGATAACATGTTTACAGTTTGTTTTAATATGTTATATTATATGCTTCATGTTCGTGATATATGTCCTTGTATGTTCATGATTGGTTATATTATGAATATGATGCTATGTTGATCGTTGTTGTTAATATGGTGTTTGTTGATATGATTGTTATAATGGTTGAGCTCGATGATAAGAGTTTCACTAGTAAAACAAGCTATTAAAATGACCTAACAATTAATGGAACTAATCCCCTAAAATGTTGGTTAAGAATCCGTGTTTAACTCGCCTAGGACAATGAGACGTCCCAACATCCCATTAAAGAAAACCCATAATATTTAGGACCTAATCGTGTTATTATCGTTAGCTGATATTCAAAATGGCGGAAAATTAAAAACTTAAAATATAAACAAAGCATAAATACATACAAGCATAACATATACACATCATAACCTCGACACAAAGACAAGAGAGGGAATCCTATCGGAAGGGGTCCCAATTGGTACAAACTGGTACCAAGTGATATAAACAACAGAAAATAAACGCCAAATAATTTTTGGGACGGTCCGCGATTAGGCCTAAACCCCCTGGAATTCTCCCTCCAGGAATAGACCCCAACGACCATGTTTCAGTCACCCCTTAGTGCCCTAACCACTCAATAGTAATCTCATTGTCAATCTCATCATCATATCACAGTAATCATTTCCAAAATATAATAAAATAATAAAATATTAATATAACATGTTCATAACAAAATAATTATAACACTCCTAACATCATCATCCATCAATAGTAACTGCTAAAAATGCACAATTTCAATATCATCATCTGTACCACTAGGTAGTCCCCAATTTGATATGAACATTGTCCGTTACTCGCTCTTATGTAGTGTTTAGGTTCGCCCTACACCATTATCGAATTAAATGCACGTTAAATGGTTTATCCCCCGAAAACCATACGACAACAGGAACGCTATGAAACCACCCTTCCTCTACTGCCTCTAGTCCGCCTCACACTTAATAAGGTCTCCGAGTCTCCGAAATTCCACCAAAGTATCACATAGTGAATGACACATCGTAAGGAACTTAAAATCTGCAGCAAATACCACAAAATCCGTAGTTGTTTTTGTTTTATATCTCACAATCCAGACATTTATTTAATAATTGGAACGGTGAGAATAAATAAGTACCTGTCCTTGACCTCCTCCAAAACTTTTCTGCCCGATCCAACGGTGAACAAACCTCTGATAGCCCTTCTATGGTGACTAGTCGAAGCTCCGACGAGTTGAGTTTCTCTCCTTCTTCTGAGTTGAATAACTCACAATCGTAACACCCTGTATTCTCCTGTTTTAAATAATAGTAATAATATAAATATGTTTATAAGTTTATTGGAGTTTTAGAAAATTATTTTAAATAAACGGAGTTTACCACTCAATCCTACTTGAATGTAGGAAGCTACGATTAAAATTTAGGTTGGAAAGTCAAGCGAAACCCGGCCCGCGAATTCCATTGACAGTATTAAAATATTGCTCAAAAGACCTAATTTTAATTCGTGAACGAAAGACTTAAGGTTTTTATTTTATTTCCTACAATTCTGCATTTTTAGAATTATTTCAGGAAAAAAAAGTAGAATAATTTACGTTTTACGGACGAAGTACGTAATCAGTGAGTGAGAATGGATTTGGAGTTTTCAAGAGAAGATAAAGAGTTTATCTTAGGATTTTGAGATGATTCATGGGGATGAATCATACTTTTAAGTTTAGAAGGATCTATAGGGTTAAAGTGTCAATTTAGGAATTTTACGCTTAAGTCCCCCGAACTTTCTCATTAATTACACTTTGGTCCCTAAGTTAGTTTCTAAGTTATTCAAGTGAATTGGGCCATAATCCTTGCTCCCAATATCTTATTGTACCGTGGCTGTGAAGCCCAAATTTCTTGTCCATGGATTAACTCCATGAAGCCCATTTGAAACCCTACAAGTTTCCTATGTCATGCTTAAGCTTAAATCTTTTGGTGGGCCCCACAAAAATAAATCCAAGCCCAAATTTATTAGGCCCATCGCAAGCCCATGAGGGAGAAGGGGCTGCCCTCATCATTTTTTTATGAGCCAAGATTGTTCTAGAATGCTCTACATTTTTCTACAAGATTCTACTATATTCTCCAATGTTTTAAATTCTTCTAGTTTCTTCTTAAAATATCTCATGAAGAAAAATCAGCCCAAAATGAGTCAAGATAAGACCACATTTAATGTGGCAAATGGTCATCATTACAATTTATTGATAATTTGCAAAATAGTCCTTATACTTTTAGAATCCTTGCAAAATGGTCCCTAGGACTTATTTGCTCTTAAATCCTTTGAACAAGCCAAATCATCCTTACTAGATCCTTCCATGATGGCTAATCAACCCCTATAAATACCCTCTCCTCACATTTCATTTAGTTTCTATTGCCTTTTGTTCAAAAACTCTTAAGTTATAAGTCTTTTAGCATTACCTTGTGAAGCAAGTTCTTGGATTTCCTTTGTCTTTGATATTAAAGAGGTGAATCCTAATCTTCTTCCTTAATCATGTCTATGTTCTTTAATAAGTTTCTTGATTCAAAGTTTGTTTCATAATTGTTCATCACTTTTAAGTTTCTAAACCTAGAACTTTGAAAAGTCATAATAAATTCTAGAAAAATCTCATGATGTTGAAACCACTTTCTATATTCTTGATATCATGCATATTATCTAAATCCAAGAGCATGATGTAATCAAAAATTTCTTTCCTAAAAACCTAGCCTTGGCCGAATCTATTAGAATAGGTTTGGTAGAGTTTTGTTCATGTGTTGTCATGCATGATCATGTATTTCATATGACATGTATGTCTACACACTCTAATCCATGTTAGTTTATTAAAATGAAAATCTTTACTCAAAAGTCTCTATGTTGGCCGAACCCTAGATGGGTGAGATTTGATGAGTTTTGTTCAAAGTTTTCATAAATGATCTTAGTAATCAAGCTATTAGTATGTATGCTTAATAAATCCAAGTTTGTTTATTAAACTAAAAACCCTCACCCTATGAACATGTTGAGGCCGAATCTTAGTATATAAGAGTTAGGAAGTTTTGAGTTTCAAGTTTTGTTGTTTAGTCACTAATCCATGATCTTAGTTGATTAAGAATCATAAATCCATGACTTAATCATGATTAGAAATCTTAGTCATTCAAAAACCCTAGAGGCCGTGACTATGTATTAGGGTTTAGAATGTTTTAGTTTCTTGATTTGTAATTATTTGATTGTTATGGTTGAAGGTTCAAATGAGTGTGACGTATAAGCGATATCCGAACTTCCGAAGGAATTCAGTAATTCACAAGAAAGTCTCCAAAAGGTAAGAGGGGAACACCTGAGGATTTATTCGATGGCTATATGCTACCCCGTGTTTTTTTGTAATTATTTGTCTATTAGTATTTATTTAAGTTGTTAATGTTGTGTTATTTGTGACCGTGGTGATTTTAATTGCGTTTAATTGTTTATCCGTAATTATATTATGCTACCGTGATGCATGATCTGCCTGGGAAATATCTGTGATATAATTGTTGGTTGATGTGTGAGAAGCCCGACGATGGTCGAGTGCCCAATTAAATTAATGGGATAGAAGCTTTTAAGAAGCTTCGAAAGTATATTCAATGTTTTAGCGGTAAAATATTGATATATAATCTTAATGGGAATTTTTATTTGGGAAAAATAAGGAATTTTGGAAAATATTATTATTTTAATAATTTATTATCAAAAAGTGAATTATGAGTCACAATGAGCGTGAAACTGTGAAAATATTTTCGAGATCGCTAATTTTTACGTAAGAAATTCGGAATATTGCAAAATATTCTTTTATGAAATTAATTGGTGAAAATAAGTTAATTATGATTTTATAAAATTATCTAAGTGGAAAAAGCTAAATTTTGGCTTAAAAAGCCTTAAAAATAATATTTGACGCAAATTTGGAATAGTGTAGACTGCAAGTATTTCAAACCACGGTGCATATCTTGAAGAGGTTAAAACCTCAAGTGACTCATTGGTTTGTGAAAAACTAAGTTTTAATAATTAAAGATTTTATTGATGAATTTTCAATTTGAAAAGAATTTCTGAAAACAAAAGTTATTTCAACCGTGTTGAAAGTGCTGTTGAACTTAGTAACCGAGACGTCGGGGTACTAAGGTTTTGTGTTGTTATGGACTTGGGGTACTTTGGACTTTGAAGTCTTGTACTGTATACTTAGTGTATACCGTATTTAAACATTGAAGATGTTTTTGGTACCACGAACCTAAGACGGTGCATCGTACGAGAGGTGTCGTGATTGAGCACTCTGACCGTGAGGTCCTGTGTTGTAATGAAAGTTTTAAAGATGTTTAAAACTATGTGAGTCATAAGCCATTTTGAGCTTCTAAAAAAAAAGAATGAACACAAAGAAAAGAGTTATAAGCAAAAGTGTTTTGCATGCATTTGGCAGACGTGTCCGCGGTTCTATATATTAATTACCTGCGGCGTCAGGTAGTTCTTACTGTGTTTTTCTCATGTGCCTAGGGAGGACATTTGAGACCCCATCTTCATTGCTACTGGTGCCCTGAGTGTGGACAGTATGCAATGTGTGTTTTGGCTGTGTGCTGCGTGGCTTTGTGTGCCCTCTCGGATGGGAAGAGGTCGCGTGCTCGTGTGGCCTGTGTGCTGTGTGGCAATGGAGCCTGATCAACTCACCATGTGTTGGGATATCTCATGATATTAGGACGAAAATTAGATGATGAATATGAAGTGTCATGCATAATTTTAAATTGATGATGTTTTGGGTGTTGAACCCACTAATAAACTATTTGTTTATAAATGTTTGTATTTGGTAAATGCTGATGTGTTTATGTGGTGGCTAGTATGTAGTTGTTGAGTAAGATCTATGTATTGGTTTCTCACTCTTACGTGTTCAGATGGACCCGGATATACCATTGGTACAATTGAGGGTCCTGATCGATCATTTTTGATCGAGCGCATTTGGTGGTGCCCGGGAGATTAACCCCGGGCACCCGCCGCCACCTATCACGCCCATCCCGAGAGAAGTCATCGGCATAGTGGAAGAAGGACCACAACATAGAATTCATGTCGTAGAGACCGCCGAGGTATCTCTACCTCCGGTTTGGCTATAATCTGCAGACTTGGATGAGCACGGTTGATGGATCCGCCACCTCACCCAAATCCTCTTCGAGATAGTAGGACCCGACGAACCTCCTGTTGAAGTGGGAGGAGGATCCAGAGGAATATATCGAGGACGATCTTGAGTTTCAACCTCCTGCGGTGGATGATGGGGATTCTTCCCGACGAGCGGGAGCGGAGGCATCTTCATCGATGCATCCTGGTGTAGGTGGGGTTGATCATCGTGATCTCCCCAATGGGTTTCATTAGCTTGACTAGCTATAGGTGTAGTTAGGGGGCAGCGAGTCTTGCCGGTTTTTGATCCGCCACCGAGAGCCATGAGTTTTGGTATGGTTCTAGACCACTCGTTGCTTATATGTATATGTCTTTCTTTTCTTTGTTTAGTTTGATGGAGAATAGCCTATACTTATGAGGGCTCTTTTGTTATATCCTTTTATAGGTAGGGTGTATGTAAAGATGTGATGTATATATGTAGATATACATATATGTTTGTTAATGTTTATAATGGTTCTATGTTCAAAAAAAAAAATCAGCACTATTTTTGTAAAGAAACAAATACTCTAAAATATATTTTCCGAAAGTAACCAGCGATTATAAATTTAATTTTCTTTATTTGGGTAACTATGTGATGACCCTAGAAGGGTGTCGCATTTTGTGGTATCGCGAGCTGGTCGAGTCTTTCGGGAATGCTCGGAAATAGGTTTGTTATGTCTATGTTGTGTGATCTCTGACTTAGACTTGTTTAATTACTTATTAGAAGTAATGTGTGGTAACGCGTAAGTTTGCATTTCAGCCTGGTTTTGGTTTAACTGATTTTGATTTGTAGGTCGATTATGGAACCGGTTGTTGAACCTAAGCTGGACGTGGACGTGGACGCCGGTCGTGGAAGAGGCCGAGAGGTGGTCGTGGTTGTCGGTCGTGGTAACATGAATGAGGAGTATGAAGGAGGAGTGGATTGTGCGGCTCAAGCAATGGAAAATGTGGCAAGGGCAATTGCAAATCAAACTCGAGAGCGATGAATGTCCAGAATCTTCAGCTGCGGAAGGCAAGGCTTTGATTGCGTTTCAAGTCAAAATCCTTCACGCTTTGGTCTGGATACGGATCATGAGAAGGTGATCCGTGGATCCAGGAGTTGGAGAAAATTTTCGAGTTGGTGGTCACGCCTACAGATGTTCGGTCACTTATATTGTTTTCCCACGGTGGGAGATGTGGGAGTATTGGTGGAAAGGTGCTAGGCTATTGTTGGAGGCTGATCATCAAGACATTACTTGGGACGTTTCTGAACTGCGCTCATGGACAAATATTTTCCGGAGAGCATAAGGATCGAGAAAGAACGACAATTTGGGCTCACAACAGAGAGAGTTATCCCGTAGGGGAGTATGCGGCGAAGTTTGAATCGCTGGCTAAATACTTCCATTTCTTTCAAGCTCAACCGAATGAAAGCTGGAAGTGTGAAAGATTTGAAGCAGGACTGCGATTTGAGATTAAGGAGTCCGTTTTACCTCCGCAACTTCGTAATTTCCAAGCTCTAGTGGAAATGAGTCATAAGATCGAGCAAATGAGGAAAGGAAAAGGATAATAGAGGAGGCTGGTGGACCCTCTCACTTCAAGAACCAGAATCAGAATTGGAGAGGAAAATGGAATCGGAGGAAACCTTATTTCCGTCCACGGGAAATAATCGAATCGACAACAGCACAGTTCAAATTTTGTCAGATCGGGGAATCGAGGTCAAAGAAATCAGAATCAAGGTCGATTAGGAGATGCTTTAATCGTGGAGATATGGGACACATGTCAAATACTTGCCCTATGAGGGAAGTAAGATGTTACAATTGTAATCAATTGGGACACATGGCGAAGGACCCGCAAAGTCCGGAGCAAATAAACCGACAACCAAAGGGAGAGTTTATACGATGAGTGGGACTGAGGTTTCAAATTCTGATGATCTCATACAGGTAAGTGCGACATAAACGATAATATTTTAACTGTACTTTTGATTTAGGTGCAACGATTCTTTTATCTCGATGGATTGTGTGAAACCGCTAAAATTGCCTGTTTCTTCCTTGTTGTGTGATCTTATTGTTTCAACTCCTACCGCTAAGCTAGTTTTAGTCACCTGTTTGTTTGAATTGTCCTATCATTATTCGTGATAAGCATTTTCTTGTTAACCTGATATGTTTGCCTTTAATACAGTTAGATGTAATTTTAGGCATGGATTGGTTGTCTTCTAACCATATTTCGATTGACTGTGCTCGTAAAACCCTAGTTTTTCCTACGGATGAGATTTTTGGATTGTTAACTGCTAATCAAGTAAAAGCTTCTTTGAAAGACGGAGCTAAGGGTGCATGCTATTATTTTCCTTAGACGTTAAGAGCGAGTTAGACTTGCAAAGGTATACCCGTTGTCAATGAGTTTCTAGAAGTTTTTTCCCGAAGATGTACCGGATTACCACCTGCTCGAGAGATTGAGTTCGCGATTGATCCGGTTCCGTAATCGACCAATATCCATAGAACCATATCGAATGTCGCCATTAGAAATTGAGGAATTAAAAGGGCAACTAGTGGAACCGATGCGGAGGGAATTCATTAGACCCATTGACGCTTCTTCGGAGCTCCAGCTTTATTAGTGAAGAAGAAAGACGTAACTTCGTTTATGCGTAGATTTTGCCTGTTGAATAAAGTGACGATTAAGAATAAGTATCCACTTCCAAGGATAGATGATTTAATGGATCAGTTATGTGAAGCATCCGTTTTCTCAAAGATAGATTTACGTTCGGATATCATCGATTCGCATGAAGGCGGAGGACGCTCTTAAAACAGCATTTAGAACACGTTACGGACATTACGAGTACCTTGTGATGCCGTTCGAGTTCTGAATGCTCCAGATATATTCATGGATTACATGAATAGGATTTTTCG
>CM061068.1:126768696-126788901 GCA_030762895.1 Sophora flavescens
TGAACCGATTGCATACCTGAATGAGAGGGATCCTGAGACTGTGTAGGCATGGGACTATACAGTTGAGGATGACATATATGAATTGATTGGTACTACATATACTAACAATATGCTTCTTCTTTTAGGGAGGCAATCACTTAAGAACTCCACAGTTAAGCATGCTTGACTTGGATCAATTCTGGGATGGGTGACCTCCTGGGAAGTTTTCCCAAGAAGCGTGTGAGTGAGGACAAAGCACATTGAAAAGAACCGTGTTGGTTTATGGGGAAAGTCGTCAATCCATAATGTAGCCATGGATGTTACAAATGGTATCAGAGTTGCACATCTCCCAGTACGATGTGGTTCGGGGACGAACAAAGCGGAAGATAGTGGCCATGTGACACCAGGGGCTGACGAGGGCGGGGAGTGGTTGCCGGTGCAAGAGACATGATCAAGGAGCGGCTCCTGGCAGACTTCTAGACGGAGTGACACATGAATGAACCGATAAAACACCCTAATGAGAGGGCGGGGAGTGGTTGCCCGTGCAAGAGGCAGGATCAAGGAACAACTCCTAGCAAACTTCTCGGTGGAGGGACACATGAATGAACCGATAGCACACCCGAATAAGAGGGTTCCTGAGACTGCGTAGGTATGGAACTATACAGTTGATGATGGCTTATATGAATTGACTGGTTCTACCAATACTAACAAGATACTTCTTCTTTTCGGGAACCAATCACTTTTGAACTCCACAGTTAATCGTACTTGACTTGGATCAATGCTGGGATGGGCGACCTCCTCGGAACTTTTCCCTGGAAGCGTTTGAGTGAGGACAAAGCACGCTGAAAAAACCCGTGTTCTTTTGTGAGCAATCAGGGATGTTACACTAGCACTCCGAGCCTTGGTCAAAGAAAATCAACAATATTAGTCTCCCATTCATAAACACGAAAGGAAACTAAAAATGGAAGAAACATTACCTATTCCTTATTGGCACAGATGAAAGAATGCTTCTCAAGGGTCTCCAATACTCAAGAAATGCACTTGAATATGAAAGAAATAGGGAATGGAACTCGTAGCAACCGCATTAGGGTTTGAAGCCTCCAAAATAGGGTTAAAAACGCAACCCTCGGTTTTTGTGCCATATATATATAGGCTGCACTCGAGCACGGCAGTACACCCCCTGAGCTCGATCGTACTGGACTTAGCGTCTACGAGACGCGGGCCGCACTTGAGCACGGTCTTGCTCCCTGTGGAGCACGGGCGTGTTCAGTACGTTCTAACAAAACGCGCCTGACTCTAAGCATGGGCGTGCTAGTCATGAGCACGGGCGTGCTCCTGCACCAGAAATGGACTTTTAAGGCAAAAATCCCACTAAGTCCTCAACCAACAACTCTAAACTTAAACTTAAAGCTAAAACACCGAAACAAGAATAAAGAAAAGCTTTTAACGAAAAAATGGGGTGTTATAGGTTGAATTGTGTTTTACTTAGAGTTTTCAAAAATACAAACGTTTTCTCAAAGAAGCAGGATCCGACACTTTAATGCGTATGATGCAGAACAAGTTAATTTAAATCTTAACAGGTACATGTTCAAGTTCCCATCCTCAATGGCTGCTATTTCAATAGCTTGTTGGTTGTTTTAGCTTATCAAATATCTCTATTGCTGAGTTTCGATACAGTTCTGCTCAATTAATAATATGTTGAGAATAAAGAAGAGCTTAATTAGCATTGAGATAAATCTGCATAATATAAATAACAATACTAATGATTATTAATTATAAAGTTGAAAATAAAGTAGACAAAGAGTTTGTGAAACGCATGAGTGGAAAAGACACTCAGTTGAATGGTATTTATATACAATATGATTACAAGGCAAATAAAAACTAAGATCAAATTACAAGACTACTCTATTTCCTAAGATACATTGAAACTATAGAAGATGTAATGTAACTATGCTACTTTAAAATAAAATTATTATATTATAGAGATTGTAAGTATATAGTTCTTAATTACTGGTTTTAAATTTTAATCATTATAATATTTTATCATTATTGCAAGTTATAACTTATGAGAAAATCTTATGTTTTATGTTATTCGCTTAGACCATCTAGTTGAGCCTGAACTGAAACCTTTGCTGCTTGGCTTGTCATTAACAACATTGGTTTAAACTCCACATTTTTTCTTTTATGGCGTGTGTAAATATTTATACTTTATTAGTAACTGAAAAATAGCTTATATATTTAAATATAATAATATTTATGATCTTACTTTTAGGTGCACTATAAGCATCCTTCAGCCAATAGCCGTAGAATATTCCCTTTTGAGACGTAGAGATCACTTGAAGTATGTTTTGCCTCTCCCAACAAAGTTTTTTTTTCCATACACACGACAAGAACCAAAACACTTATAGTATGCTTAAGAAACCCAACTATACCTTGCTGGTTATATGCTCTTAATTTACTCTTTTTATTTCAGCACCTGCATTATTTTTCTTTAAGCTTTTGTCATTGATTATTAGGATTATTGATTATTAAGATTTTGAATTATTTACTAAATAATGGAAAATATAATTATTTAATTTCAGTTTAATAAGTTTGAAATTTTTGAAATTTCAATTTATGTTGGCCAAAGTAGCTTGAAAAACACAACTTAGAAAAGTGAGAAATTCTAATATATTTAATTTTTATTTAATAAAAATTTTCTTTTAATCTAACAATATCTATGATACCCTTACAAATTTAATTGTTATGGTACATTTAAACTCTGACCATTAATTTGATAGAATTTCATTTATTGTAGTCATAGTATTCTTTGACTGTTGACTAGGAAAAGTTTCAGTTTTTACAATTTACGCCTTTAGTATCTAAAGAAATTTTAACTTTTAAATTATTAATAATTATTATTTAATAATAAAAAAACTGTTTATTTTTTTTTCAAGCAAAAGTTGGGTGGGATAGTGGACTTTGTGTTATGTACTCATGGTGGCTGACACAAATTTGAAACAACAATGGTGGTGAAGTAGGCGTTGTGGGTGACGGATTTAGGCGGAGGGATAGTATCTCACGTGTAATTACGTCACAAGGAAAACTATGGTTGCATGTGTGGGGAAAGCTTCTACCTCATCATTTGCGATCAACAACTTGATACGAAGGTAAAGTGGAGGGCGACGATGGTTCTAGCGGTGGTTTTTGGTTGACATTTTTATACGATATATATTCTGGATCTATTTTCAAACAATCTTCCAGATCTATTCTTGGTACAAAAATCATCCTAAATCACAAAAGGTTTAATGTTCAATCTAATTTTGGTGGAAAAGATTTTAATATGGCCAAAAATAACCACAGTTGGAGTATCATAAATACATTTTTTTTTTCAAAACGATTCAAGTTCAACCAACTGAAGGTAAGGGATTAAGTACAAGCGTTGCTTTCTTTTAATGCTTTATATTCAAATAAATGTCAACCATTAACATCACTTCTTTGCACAACATATTGGTTTGCGTCCAGGACAGTACACCCAAGGTACTCGACTTCTTGACTTTTGGTTTATTTTAAAAATAAAACAAGATTTATGGTTGGAATAAATTAAAGCAAATTGGGATTCAAACTCAATTCCAAAAACAAAGAGACAACATAACCAACCATCGGGCTAATAATCTCATTGTTCTTTAAAACATGTTTTAAAGATACTTAACCTATTATTCACACTTATATATTTATATTTTAAATTATTTGTGATCACAGTCAATTTAACTAAATTTGATATTATAAAATTTATATTTTAATTACTCTTAAATTATATCGTATGGTTAAGTTATTTGTTTCGAGACATTCATTAAATGTTTTAGAATAGTTTACTCTCTATATACCTCAATATAATTAAAATAGTTAACATTAAATTTTTTGTTGGGAAAATATTATCTAGCATTGAGATTTCACAATTTTTTTTTAATTGCATTGTTGTAAAAATATATTCGAATATTTTTCGAGGAGATTTAAATTAACTTTTTCTGCAAAAAAATGTTTATGTAATATCTTCTAACTAAGTTAGATTTAGCTCTTCAAAGTGACCAATGAAGCCAAAGTGAGACTAGCCTCATATAGGATGTGATCGAGTGATTAGGTGAACGAAAAATGACTAGTGGAGTCTAAGTGAGATTAGCATTATCTAAGATTTGGTCGAGCAATTAGGTCCATGGAATACGTCGCTGTCTAGGTCTTTTTTTTTTTTTTTTGATAAGACTGTCAAGGTCATTTTGATATTGGTAATTGATGGATGATGATGTTAGGAGTGTTATAATTATTTTGTTATGAACATGTTATATTAATATTTTATTATTTTATTATATTTTGGAAATGATTACTGTGATATGATGATGAGATTGACGATGAGATTACTATTGAGGTTATCTACGAGATTATGATGAGCGGTTAGGGTACTAGGGGTGATGAGCGGTTATGTAAATCCATCACTACACCTTCTTCCACCGTTGGATTGTCTTGGTAGTTCTTCATATCCAATGGTTATTATTTCCATATAACACTCCGAGTGTGAGTTATTCAGCTCCGAAGATGGAGAGAAACTCAGCTCGTCGAGCTTCTGACTAGTCACCATAGAACGGCCATCCGAGGTTGGTTCACCGTTGGACCGGGCTGAAATTTTTGGAGGAGGTCAAGGACAGGTACTTATTTATTCTCACCGTTCCAATTATTAAACACATGTCTGGATTGTGAGATATAGAACAAAAACAGCTACGGATTTTGTGGTATTTGCTGCAGATTTTAAGTTCCTTACGATGTGTCATTCACTATGTGATACTTAGGTGGAATTTCGGAGACTCGGAGACCTTATTCCGTGTGAGGCAGATTGGAGACGAGTAGAGGAGGGGTGGTTTCATAGCGTTCTCGTTGTCGTGCGGTTTTCGGTGGGGGAAATAAACCATTTAACGTGCATTTAATTCGATAATGATGTAGGGCGACCTAAACACTACATAAGAACGAGTAACGGACAATGTCCATATCACATTGGGGTCTACCTAGTGGTACCAATGATGATATTGAAATTGTGCGTTTATCGTCGTTACGATAAAAATATATTATTTTATTATTTGATGATTGCCTACTTGACTATTTGACTGGTTGAATTGATATTGGTAAGTGATGGATGATGATGTTAGGAGTGTTATAATTATTTTGTTATGAACATGTTATATTAATATTTTATTATTTTATTATATTTTGGAGATGATTACTGTGATATGATGATGAGATTGACGATGAGATTACTGTTGAGGTTATCTATGAGATTATGATGAGCGGTTAGGGCACTAGGGGTGACCTGAAACATGGTCGTTGGGGTCTATTCCTCGGAGGGAGAATTCCCGGGGTTTAGCCTAACGGTGGACCGTCTGAAAAATTATTTCATTTTAGTTGCAGCTTTAGTTCATGCGTTGCATGTGCCACCTTGTTCGGTTATGTGAATCATTTTGCGTTCCTTTTTGTGATTTGTGACATCCTTTGGAGTTTGTTGATCGCCTGTTTATTGGGGCTGACATATCATTGGAAAGCATGGTGTGGGATAGTCCTCTGCTACGGCTTTAGTGTTTCTTTATAAATATGTAATTATAGGGAATAGGAATATGTAATTATATGCTATGGCTTCATGTGAAATATGTTTTGCGGATTGTTACTTTGCTGAGCTTCAAAAACTGAAAATATGGTCATATATCCACCTTCTCACTATCATGAATATCTTCCATGGCTGCGTGTTTTGTCCTGCCTTTTGGTTCTACAACTTTCATAGTCCCACAACTATTATAACATGGCACACATATATAAGACATTATATTACCTATTGTGATTAAGTTTATATGAGTATTATACCTATCTAGGTAATTATGTTTATCTAGCTTGAGTTTTTTGGTGAACACATTTATTCAACATGTCATGGGTATAAAATTACTAAACATGAAAATTATTTGTCCAATTTCGGTAGTGGCATACAGAGTGCATACATGGGTTCCAGTTTTGCATAGAAATAGTTTAGCTGCTTTATATGAGTATTATACCTATCTAGGTTCCAGTTCTTTGTGAAGCTTGTTTCTACACTTTTTGAATAGTCATTTTAATGATTAAACTTGTTTTATAATATATTTTGAAAATGTTAGTGCTTCGCCACATCGTACATTTAACTTGTATGCAAATGCAATGCAGAAAAGGGTGGTTCTGAAATGGGACAAATATAACAAACTAACCGATCCAGCTCAGCTAACACAGAGGTGCTCACCCTTCTTGGTCCTTGCCTCAGCTTCTTTGACTACACTGAATTTATGGGGTTATATCTTATATATTTTCTCTCTAGCACACCTAAATATAAGTTTGTATTTTTTCAGGTTCTTTTTCCTTATGATGAATTTGTGAAATTTTTTAACTGGGATAAGCCAGGACCTCCTCCTTGTGGACTCTTGAATTGTGGAAACAGGTTTGCTTACTTTGCAACTGAGCTTTAGCTTTATAATGCTATCATTGGTGCAATTAAGGGATTCAGTGAGAAATTTAAATTCGTTGTAAATCCTTGTAGATGCTTTGCAAATGTGTCCCTGAACTTATAATGGATAAACTTATTGTGAAATCTCGATTTCTACCCAGCCATTTGGAGATGGTGTATGGCTGATTACATTAACCAAAATGTCAGCCAACACCTTCTGAAGCTTACTTGATAACCAAAATGTTTTGATTTCTTCCAGAATTCCATGAAACAGCTGACTTGACTGACAATGGCATCTAAGATATTTGCCAGAAGAGATATCTCCTAAGGCTATCTATTGCAAATCCTTGTTTATTCTTTAATAAGGTGTTATAGGAATCCTATCGCAATTCTATGTATGGTGACTTTTATAATATAAAGTTACAGATCTATCTCACCTGACTCTTCTTGCATTACAGAATAAGTAATTAAATGACCATTTGTTTTGATTCTGTGAAAAGCTTACATAATTAATCAACTTATTGCATCAGTGCTCTTTTGTATTCCCAGAGAGTTGGTCTTGCTGCCGTGGAACTCAATGGTGTGCTTTTAATTGTGGCTTCTATGCTTTTATTATTTCTGAATTACTACTTAAGCATTATACTAAACAATAACAAAACAATAAAGAAAATGAAAGCTGGATGATTGTAGAATGATTGTATATAAATAAATAAAGTAGTTGTAGTCTTCTCAGCAGCTGCATTAGCTATCAATTTCAAAACCACACACCTCACTTGCCTGCCATCTCTTTTCTTCAATGAATCTCAAAAGAATCAAAAAGGCATTGTGTGCTGATATACAAAAATAGAAGCCAACCCCGTTTTTCTCTTATTCCCTTCTCTTTTCAAGTTTTAAACGTGTTAGTGTAAAAAAGACAAAAGTTTGTTGCTTTGAGAAACAAGCTGGTTATTTATTCATGTGTTGAAGTAGTTATGGAGAATTTACTGAGGAGGAATCATTTTAATTTGATCCTGCTGTTATTTTTGTGGGTTTGTGCAGTCACAACCTTTGTGACTTATGATCACAAGGCCATTGATCTTGTTAATGGGCAGAGAAGAATTTTGATATCTGGCTCCATCCACTATCCAAGGAGCACACCAGGGGTACTCAATCAAATTTGTTTTTCTTAATTCCAGTTTTTCAATAATTCACCAAATAGTTTGAAACATCTTTTAAGCACAATTGGCCCCATAGTCATACCATTCATTATGTTTCTCACTGTCTTAATGTGACTGTATTGCAGATGTGGCCAGACCTTATTCAAAAGGCCAAAGATGGAGGCCTAGATGTTATACAAACCTATGTGTTTTGGAATGGACACGAGCCTTCTCCAGGAAACGTAATGCAAATGTTTCTCTTTTTTGCCGTTTGTCAAAATTGAAATAGAAAACTCATTGTTATGAAAAATATGTAAAATATAAATGTCCATTTAGTTCTTGTAACCTCCATGAAGTAAAAGTTTTCATCACAAATTATTTTCCATATTGAAATGGCTCATTATAGGCTTATAGGTTAAAATAAAGAAAACAGTTATAACTAACGGTCATTCTACAATTATCCAGCTTTCATTTTCTTTATTGTTTTGTTATTGTTTAGTATACTGGTTAAGTATAATGGTTAAGTAGCAATTCAGAAATAATAAAGCATAGAAGCCACAATTAATTTTATCAATTAAAGACGAGTGATGCCGTTATGTGGTTATAAATTTTATCAACAATTAAAGGGTACGTCATACTCTGATATTATGTTAGGTAGTGTCTCTCCTATATTATTAGACTTGTGTGTATGTGCAAGTGATCTGTGTGTATCTTATGCAGGCCGACAACAAGGATTTTATGCGATAAGCAGAAGATGGAAGCCGCATGTACAAATTGTTTAGAATTACTAGTGTTGATTAGCTTGTATACATTGTTAGTATACATGGTTATTATTGTCTAGTGTAGGTTAGCGACCTTTTGGTTTATGGACTTAAATATTAGAATTGGTTATGTATAAGCCTTACTGTCAATTGTGTTAAAGTATATTAGTTAATTGGTTATAATATGCATTATTTTGATATTGGGTTTGGTTTATATATACTTACCAATATTGTATGTAAGATTTGTACATTATATATTTGTGGCTATTTTTGAGTACTTCACGTACCCTTTCAATACAAATTTGATTTATCAACAAAAAAAATGTGAATTGCTGAGTGCATGTAGGAAATGTAGAAAAACAAAGTGAATAATAATAAATAAAAAAAAGGGAATAGGTAGCGCTTCCTTGAGAAAGCGCTGTCTAAAGTTAGAAATAGACAGCGCTCCCTCAAGAAAGCACTATCTATTGCATACTTTAGACAGCGCTTTCTCAAGGAAACGCTGCCTAAAGTATATGTAATAGATAGCATTTTCTCAAGGAAGCGCTACCTATTCCCACTTTCAATAGAGTTTTTTTAAGCGTTGCCAATTTGTTTCACCTTCAGTAGCTGGTGAATAGATAGCACTTGTAAGAACTACTAAAGGCAAAAAAAGCGCTATTAAAGCCCTTTTCTGTAGTAGTGTATATATATATATTCTTGGAGACGGATGTTTCGTGTGCAGTTATAGAATTAAATGTTGCTAAACCCTTTCCACGTTTGACGTTATATTGTTTCCTATCCCCTTTTCTTCTTGTTGTTGTGTATGTTTTATTTATGCTATCGCTATAAGAAGACTCGGTGGAGGAGCCAGCTATGGAGGAGCTAGAGGGAACCCCTTATGAGCCAGATGTTGGAGGACAAGCAGTGGATCTGAGTAGATGAGTAGATAGTCTACGGCCAATGCGTCTTTTTGAAGCGTTTTATTTTCTGTTGTTTATATCAGTTTGTACCTATTGGGACCCTTTTGATAGGATTCCCTCTACTGTACTGTATCAGGTTATGATGTGTATATGTTATGCTTGTATGTATTTATGCTGTTTATATTTTAAATTTTAAATTTTCCTTCATTTTTGAATATCCGCTTAACGATAATAACACGATTAGGTCTTAAATATTATGGGTTTTCTTTAATGGGATGTTGGGACGTCTCACCGTCCTAGGTAGAGTTAAACACATATTCTTAACCAATATTTTAGGGGATTAGTTCAGTTAATTGTTAGGTCATTTTAATAGCTTGTTTTACTAGTGAAACTCTTATCATCAGAACTCAACCATAACAACAATCATATCAACCAACACCATATTAACAACAACGATCAACATAGCATCATATTCATAATATAACCAATCATGAACGCACAAGGACATATATCACGATCATGAAGCATATAATATAACATATTAAAATAGCTTGAAACATGTTATCACAGATTAATCATTTAGCATATTATGCATACACATACGACAACACCTGGTTTATGGGAACCCCTACCTTACGCTACCCCCAATGCCTAGTGAATTTCACTACCCTTCTCCCCATACTTGGTTTAAAGGTTCTAACGTTAGCTCCCAACAGCAAGCCGGTTTCGTATTCCCAAGCGGCTCTGCTAGCTGTGACACCCGGGACCGACGAGGCGGGGAGTGGTCGCCTGTGCAAGATTCATGATCAAGGAGCGGCTCCGGGCAGACCTCTTGGCGGAGGGAGACATGAATGAACCGATAGCACACCCGAATGAGAGGGATCCTAAGACTGTGTAGGTATGGGACTATACAGTTGAGGATTGCTTATATGAATTGATTGGTACTACCTATACTAACAAGACGCTTCTTCTTTTCGGGAGCCAATCACTTAAGAACTCTACTGTTAAGCGTGCTTGACTTGAAGCAATTCCGGGATAGGTGACCTCCTGGGAATTTTTCCCGGGAATCATGTGAGTGAGGACAAAGCACGCTGAAAAGACCTGTGTTGGTTTGCGGGACAGTCGTCAATCCATAAAGCAGCCAGGGATGTTACAAATGGTATCAGAGCGACACCTCTCCCAGTATGGTATGGTTCTTGGACAAACCAAACGAAACTGATGGGCATGTGACACCCGGGGCTGACGAGGGCGGGGAATGGTCGCTGGTGCAATAGGCATGATTAAGGAGCGGCTCCTGGCAGACTTCTAGGTGGAGGGACACATGAATGAACCGATAGCACACCTAATGAGAGGGATCCTAAGACTGTTTAGGTAAGGGACTATACAGTTGATGATTACTTATATGAATTGATTGGTACTACCTATACTAACAAGTCGCTTCTTCTTTTCAGAAGCCAATCACTTAAGAACTCCACAGTTAAGCATGCTTGACTTGGAGCAATTATGGGATGGGTGACCTCCTGGGTTGTTTTCCCAGGAAGGGTGTGAGTGAGGACAAAGCACTCTGAAAAGGCCCGTGTTGGTTTGTGGGGACAATCTTCAGTCCATAAAGCAGCCAATGATGTTACACTAGCACTCCGAGCCTTGGTCAAAGAAAATCAACCATATTAGTCTCCCATTCATAAACACGAAAGGAAACTAAAAAGGGAAGAAACATTACCTATTCCTGAATGTCACAGATGAAAGAACGCTCCTCAAGGGTCTCCAATAGTCAAGAAATGCACTGAATATGAGAGAAATAGGGAATGGAACAGCAACAGTCGCACTAGGGTTTGCATCCAACAAAAATAGGGATAAAAACGCAACCCTCGATTTCTGTGCCACATATATATAGGCTGCACTCGAGCACGGTCGTGCTGGACTTAGCGTCTACGAGACGTGGTCCGCACTTGAGCACGGTCGTGCTCCCTGTGGAGCACGGGCGTGTTCAACTTAAAACTAACAAAATGTGCCTGACTCTAAGCACGGGCGTGTTGGTCATGAGCACGGGCGTGCTCGTGCACCAGAAAGGACTTTTAAGACAAAAATCCCACTAAGTCCTTAACCAACAACTCTAAACTTAAACTTAAAGCTAAAACACCCAAACAAAATAAAGAAAAGTTGTTAACGAAAAAAGGGGGTGTTACAGGTTGAATTGTGTTTTACTTAGAGTTTTCAAAAATATGAACGTTTTCTCAAAGAAGCAGGATCAGACACTTTAATGCGTCTGATGCAGAACAAGTTAATTTAAATCTTAAAACTTTTAATGTTGATTAGCACAATAAATATATAAAGTAAACTTAAAAAGATAACGGTAAGGAAGTCGACACATATTTATAATGATTCACCCCAAGCCTTGAGCTGCGTCCAGTCCTTGGTTTCACCAAGTGTTAAACAATAAATGATCAGGCTCAACCAACAAGTATTGTTTGCACACGTAGCCTATCCAGGCTCCTTACAAGTATTCTTTCACCAAGCCTCTTCAGGCTATACAAAGAGTAAGATAAACATGAAGCAGCAGCTTCAAAGATTACAACTTTGCAAGTTAACCAGAGTAACACTAAAAGAATGAATTGAATGAGAAATAAGGTTGGTATAATTGTAGCAATGACTTCTCAATAAATACAAATGATTGAGCAGAGAAGTATTCTTCGAAAGAAGAACTTATAGAGCTTTGAATACGAAAAGACCATTGAATGGTAGATGATTAATTTCTGGTCAGTATCTTTAAGAAGTCTTCAAAGTCTTCCTTTTATATTCATCAGTAATAAATCCATTGAGAGACATTATTCAGAAGAATATATTTTTATTATTCAATCATAAATGCAAAAGAGTCGTTCCGAATCTCCATTTAATGTTTATGATCGTTGGAGAGCGTCAAGACAAGTTGAACGAGATTCTTGGATAGATTTATCAAAGTGCAACATGATTCAAAGCAGTTGCAGTTTCTTTTATTACTTGGCAAGCATGAGTTTCCTTATTTGTGAAACACGGGTATATGACCGGGCAAAGATTTCCTAACTTGTTGCAACAAAAAGAAATTTCAGCAGGTCTTTGTACTTTCTATGCATTGTGCACTTGAATCAACATTATTCAAATTTGAAAATGCTGACGGAAATGCTTTTCCTTTGAATGTGAATGGCATGAGGCACTTTCAGATACTTTGGAGGGTCAAACGCATTTTCTTAACTTGTTGCCACTGGGTCCGAAGTCGGACACATTTTATAAGTTTTCAAACGTGTTGTTTTACTAAAATGGTTTTGTTTTATGCACTGTACACTTTATACACATATTAGTAGATTAAAAATGGTTCAATTAAAATCATTCTTTGTTTGGATTCATCAAAATTAGGATGTAAAATAAAACTTAGACTTAACAGGTACATGTTCAAGTTCTAATCCTCAATGGCTGCTATTTCAATAGCTTGTTGGTTGTTTTAGCATATCAAATATCTCTATTACTGAGTTTCGATATAGTTCTTCTCAATTAATAATATGTTTAGAATACAGATCAGAATTCAAAGAAGAGCTTAATTAGCATTGAGATAAATCTGCATAATATAAACAACAATATTAACGATTATTAATTATAAACTTGAAAATAAAGTAGACAAAGAGTTTGTAAAATGTTTGAGTGGAAAAGACACTCAGTTGAACGGTATTTATATACAATATGATTACAAGGCTAATAAAAACTAAGAACAAATTACAAGACTACTCTATTTCCTAAGATACATTGAAACTATAGAAGATGTAATGTAACTATGCTACTTTAAAATAATATTATCATTATTGAAAGTTATAACTTATGAGAAAAAAATTATGTTTTATGTTATTCGCTTAGACCATCTAGTTGAGCCTGAATTGAAACCTTTCCCGGTTTGCTGCTCGGCCTGGCATTAACAACATTGGTTTAAACTCAACATTTTTTCTTTTATGGCATGTGTAAATATTTATACTTTATTAGTAACTGAAAAATGGCTTAAATATTTAATTATAATAATATTTATGATCTTACTTTTAGGTGCACTATGGGTATCCTTCAACCGATAGCCATTGAATAATCCCTTTTGAGACGTAGAGATCACTTGAAGGATGTTTTGCCTCTCCCAACAAAGTTTTTTTTTCATACACACGACAAAAACCAAAAAACTTTTAATATGCTTAAGAAGCCCAACTATACCTTGTTGGTTTTATGCTCTTAATTTACTCTTTTTTTTTTTGGCACCTGCATTATTTTTCTTTAAGCTTTTGTCATTGATTATTAGGATGATTGATTATGAAGATTTTGAATTATTTACTAAATAATGGAAAATATAATTATTTAATTTCATTTTAATAAGTTTGAAAATTTTGAAATTTCAATTTATGTCGCCCACAATAGCTTCAAAAACTAAACATAGAAAAGTGTCAAATTCTAATATATTTAATTTTTATTTAATAATAATTTTCTTTTAATATAACAATATCTATGATTATAAATGTTATGTAATTCATACTTATGTATTTCATGTGATGCATTTCATCTTGTCTTTTATAGAGTTATTTACAGATTATCCACCAACAAGATCCTCACATTAATAGCGGGATTCGAACTCATATCCTTATGAGATATGAGTCGTATCCTTGCCAAATCATATCCTTGTGTGACATCTATCTTTGAAAAGAGGAAGTACTGTTGAATTGGGATTCCAGTAAAGTATATTAGATAAAATTAAATGTGAATCCCAAAATCAGATAAGCAATTTTAAAGCCTATAGATTTACTACCAAACAAGAAATGGATAAGATATTGAAATATCCATATATTGAAATAAACCTAAATAAGATAAATTGGGTCTATATATTATTGGGTCATCTTAAGTGGTACTCACATAACCATTATTTTCCAATCGTTACTAAAAGATGAGAAACTTGCACATGAATTTTCCTTCAACAATCCTAATGGGAGTTGCTCTTTTAGCATTGTTCACCAACAACAATGCTGAAACAGTTGCAACTCACTTTGTTCACTCCACAATGACCGAAAAAGCTCTAGATGCAAAGCATAATTTGCAGCCTCGTCATATTAGTCACATCACAAGATTAACTCCTGGAGGTCCAAATCCAAGACACAACCCACCCAATAATACCGAGCATATTACAAGATTGAGTCCAGAAGATCAAGATTCAAAACATGATAATTCTTTCCAACCCAACAAAATTGATCATATTACAAGATTAAGTGCAGATGGACCAGCTCAAAGGCACCATAAGTCTTCCCAACTAATGAAGGCTAATCATCCCACATCATCGATTCGTCGTGGCTCACATCCAATAAACCTTTAAAAATTCTTGTAAGCTAGCCTTGTTTTGGCTTGATTATGTGTATTTTGTTATAATAAATAAATAAATAAAGTTATACCCTTACAAATTTAACTGTTTTGGTACATTTAAATTCTGACCAATAATTTGATGGAATTTCATTTATTGCAGTCATAGCAACCTTTGACCGTTGACTAGGAAAAGTTTCAATTTTTACAATTTACGCCTTTAGTAACTCAATAATTTTTACCTTTTAAATTATTAATAATTATTATTTAATAATAAAAAAACTATTTATTGATAGTTTTTTTTTTCAAGCCATAGTTGGGTGTGATAGTGGACTTTGTGTTATGTACTCATAGTGGCTGGCACAAAGTTGAAACAACAATGGTGGTGAAGTAGGCGTTGTGGGTGACGGATTTAGGCGGAGGGATGATATCGCACGCCAAATTACGTCACAAGGAAAATTATGGTTGCATGTGTGAGGAAAGCATCTACCTCGTCATTTGCGGTCGACGACTGGATACGAAGGTACAGTGGAGGGCGACGATGGTTCTAGCGGTGGTCTTGGGTGGGCATTTTTATACGATATATATTCTGGATCTATATTTTCAAACAATCTTTCAGATCTGTTCTTGGTACAAAAATCGTCCTAAATCACAAAAGGTTTAATGTTCAATCTAATTTGGGTGGAGAAGATATAAATATGGCCAAAAATAACCACGGATGGAGTATCATAAATAAATTTTTTTTTTCAAAACGAGTCAAATTCACCCAGCTTGAGGTAAGGGATTAAGTTCAAGCGTTGCTTTCTTTTATTGCTTTATATTCAAATAAATGTCAACCATTAACTTCACTTGTTTGCGCATCATATTGGTTTCCGTGCAGGACAGTACACCAAAGGTACTCGACTTCTTTACTTTAGGTTTATTTTTTAGTAAAACAAGGTTTATGGTTGGAATAAAGTAAAGCAAGTTGGGATTCAAACTCAACTCCAAAAACAAAGAGACAAAGATAACCAACCATCAGGCTAATAATCACATTGTTCTTTAAAACATGTTTTAAAGATACTTAACCTATTATTCAAAGTTATATATTTATGTTTTAAAATTTATATTTTAAATTCTTATCAAATTTTTTTTATATATTTTAAATACTTTGTGATCACAGTCAATTGAACTAAATTTTATATTATAAAATTTATTTTTTAATTACTCAATAATTTTAAATTATATCGTATGGGTAAGTTATTTGTTATGAGACATTCATTAAATGTTTTAGGATATTTTACTCTCTATATACCTCAATATAAATAAAATAGTTAATATTAAATTTTTTGTGGTGAAAATATTATCTAGTATTGAAATTTCACTAATTTTTTCTTTAATTGCATTGTTGAAAAAATATATTCCAATATTATTCAAGGAGATTTAAATTAACTTTTTCTGCAAAAAAATGTTTATGTAATATCTTCTAACTAAGTTAGAATTAGCTCTTCAAAGTGACCAATGAAGTAAAGTGAGACTAGCCTCATATAGGATGTGATCGAGTGATTAGGTGAACTGAAGATGACTAATGAAGTCTAAGTGAGACTAGAATTATCTAAGATTTGGTCAAGCAATTAGGTCAATAGAACATGTCACTGTCAAGGTCATTTTTTTATTCTTTTGATAAGGCTTTCAAGGTCATTTTTCAAAGCATAAACCAGTAAAAGTGTTATATTATAAGTATTAAATGTTATTATTAATCACACATTATTCAGCCCCACCTATTAACTATTTTATATATATATATATATATATATATATATATATATATCACTTTGACAATTGTCAACTTTTCTTCTACTGTTCTTGTAATAGTATTAGTAGTTTTCAACCTGTGGATTATTTCAGACTATTATAACTATTTTATTTATTTATTAAAACTTGTCTTGACCTTATTTTACACATAAAACTGACTTATGATCCACACCTTCCTACACATAAACTTGCTGATAACTATAACCTGTCCAAGAGCTTCGAATCTTTAAATAACTGTGATGTTTGGATGACAAGTGACAGAAAATATATCTTATAATATTTCCTTTTTTATTTTTTTAACATAAAAATTCATCACACGTATCATCATAAATTTATGTTAAGTTATAGTGTACTACACTAGGGGAGTGTGTATGTGCGCGCGCGTGTGTGTATATAATAATATTTTTATAGTGTGCTACAGCCGTATAAACATAAGTTATTTTTAAATATATTGATTAAAATAAATAAATTAATATTTATAATAAAAATAAAATTAATTGTAAATAAAAAGAATAAAATAATGGGTTGCTTATTATATATAGGTGAAATATATCAAAACCCTAATAATTTTAGTTTAACTTTTATATTGCTTAGGTGGTCCAATCAGATAGTACCACCTCAAATATAATATCACACTTCATTTTTAAATTCAACAAATCATTATTATTTTATAAAAAAGCCTTTTAAATTTTTTATTTAATTTTAGATTTAAAAGACTTATACGTCCCTGTCACACTCCCACCACTTTCATCACTGAATCCATGAGTTCCACCACAGTACACACAATTCTACCACCATCAACAGCCAAGCTCTATACAAGCCAATCACATCAACCATCCACCACCCATCACGAACCTTCTTCTTCTTCTCCGTGCGCCGTCTTGGATAGCTCCATGAAGATCTCAAAACGCTACCGCAGATTTACACGTCGCGCAGTGGAACATCGTCGTGCATGCCATCCAGCATCTGTCTCGCATCGGTCATTCACCATTGTCACATGCCGCCACAGATCCGTCACGCGTCACCGTTGCGGTCTCCGTTGAAGCCGCGTCGTCTAGCTGCCATGGAAGCTCATCTGCATTGGTGTAACCCATTAGGGTTGTAGGTAGTTGAGTAAGGAAGAAGATGAATGTTATTTAGGCTTGGGTCAGCCTGGAGGCCCACTACCTCATAAAAAAATTGTTCTGAACAAATATACATAACTTGTGAATTAAAAAATATACATATATTTATATATATAGATATAGATATACACACTTATAAATGCCTTTCTCGATATAGTTTCATCTTGTATTTTTATTATTATTTTAAAAGTAGATTTTTGGATCAATTTCTTTTTTTATTTTAAATGGTTAATTTTCTCAATATGATTTTTTGGAAAATTACTTTTGGACCATCATTTTCGAAAACTTATATTTTTTTTTTTTGTAAATATTACAGCACAGTCTGATTTTTAAATAATTTTATTTGTTCTGTAAAAAAAATCATTTTATTTGAAAGCAAATTTATTTATTTTTAAAAGAGCGATGCTTATATCTTTTTAATAATTTTCAGCCTAATAGGGAAACAAAACTAAAAAACTACTAAAACATGACTAATTTACCAAAATAGGAACAAACAGTTTTTTCTTTTCACAAACATGGCCCAAACCAAATGATGCTCTTCACCCTCACACACCCTAAACCAAAACCAGCAGCCCTCAGCAACTTGGTGAAGTGCTGTTGCTGTGGAGGACTCTAAGGGCGACAACAGGATGGACATCGACGCCGTGATGGGCAGAGACAGTGTGAGGAGCAGTGGTTTGTGTCCTTGCAACGGGCGGCATTGCGGTGTACTCGTTCGTTTTGGCTGAGGTGATTCGCCGCGGATCGCAGCTGCTCGTGGATGGATGGTGCATTTCTCGGTGTCGCGGGATGCTTGGAGTACAGCGGGTGGCCGGAGAGTGACGGGAGCAACTGTGCTTGGTTTAGATCTGAGGTTGTTGCATAGGTGATGGTGGTTGCTGGTTGAAATTCTGTAGGTGGATGGTCATGGGGATGAAAGTGGGAAAGGGGTAAATAGGTCAATTTAAAACTAAAATTAAATAAGAAGATTCAATAATTTTTTAAATAAATAATAACAAATTTTTAAAATAAAAAATGAAGTGTCACACAATAAATAAGATAACACCATCTGATTGGGCCACCTAGACAAGGTAAATATTACCCAAAATTTATGGAAGGTTTGGGAGAATTCACCTTATATATATCACTGGAGTAAAAATTCGATGATTTGCTTTAAAGTGATGTGGCAAAATAGGGACCACTTAAGAAACCAAAGTTGGTTGTTTATCAAAATAGCATTGGATATGCTCTTAGACTCATAGTAATCCAGGGTTCTTGTTTAATTTAGTTTGGATCAGTCCCTTGCCAATTAATTATTTGGTTTTGGGTACTTCATTTCATCTAATTTTCAACTTCACATATTCTTTTTTTTTTCAACACTGACTTGGTCCATGGATAGCCAACGCATCAAACCTTGGATGTCTCATCACGGGGGCACACGGTTCACCAAACCCTGGGTAACCTACTGTGGATGGCCAGATCGCCTTACTCTCGGACGATCTCCCCTATGTCGAACGTCTCCCAACTATCAACTCCAATGCATGATGCATGGGCACAACAACGAACATGCAACCACCTCCTTTGCTTGGGCTAATAGCCACCCTAGACTTCAACATCAACAACATCAACACCTTAGACCCATCCGGGGTCAAGTCCCCAATGGCCAAGAAGCACCAAGGTACAACTTATCAACATCTCAACCAATAAAATTCAAGGCCACTTTGGTCAATAAGCACAAAAGTTAGCAACGTGTGGTAGGTTTAACCATCTTATCATCATTAATTATCTTCGATAGTCTTTAATCAAGTTATCTACCTTTATCATTGGTTAGTTGCGTTATCATAACGTTGTTGGGGATAACGGGGCTTGAAAACCCATTTAAAGCCTTCAATTCCATTTCTGTTCTGAAGGGGAGCACGGGCGTGCTTGATCCCCAGCACGGTCGTGCTTCCACTTAAATGAAGCACGGGTGTGCTTCCTTTTATGCACGGTCGTGCTCAGCAGCGCGGTCGTGCTTCCTGTTATGCACCGTCGTGCTCCTCTACTGCATGGTAGGGCTTTAAGTGTGGCCATTTCTAGAATTCAAACTGGGAGCTCGGGTGTGCTCCTGTTCAACACGGCCGTGCTCATTGCACGACAGTGCCGTTCTAGGCATAGCTAAACATATACTCTTAACCAATATTTTAGGGGATTAGTTCCATTAATTGATAGGTCATTTTAATAGCCTCTTTTACTAGTTAAACTTTTATCATCAGAACCAAACATAAAAACAATCATATCAACCGACACCATATTAACAACAACGATCAACATAGCATCATATTCATCAGATAACCAATCATGAACATTCAAGGACATATATCATGAACATGAAGCATATAATATAACATACTAAAACATCCAGAAACATGTTATCACAGATTAATCATTTAGCACATTATGCATACATATACGAAAACACCGGGGTTGTGGGAACCCCTACCTTACGCTACCCCCACTTCCTAGTGAGTTACACTACCCATCTCCTCATACCTGGTTTGAAGGTTCCAATGTTAGCTCCCAACTGCAAACCGATTTCGTATTCCAAAGCGGCTCAGCTAGCAGTGACAATCGGGACTGGCGAGGGAGGTGAGTAGTTGTCGGTGCAAGAGGCATGATCAAGTAGCGGTTCCTGGCAGGCTTCTAGACGGAGGGACA